>JAJFZI010030674.1:0-17083 GCA_022379055.1 Anilios bituberculatus
GGGGGGGGGGGGGGAGAGAAAAGCACTCCTCATCCTTGCTGAACTCAAGCTCATGTTAATACATAGGAAATTGTTCAGATGGTGGCCTCTGCCACATGGACTTATGAAAGGTGGCACATGGCCCCAAACTTTCCAAGTCCCCGTTTGGTTGCTTCTGCACATAAGTCAAAGCCCAACATCCAGCTTTTGTCCCAAAGCAATCAGAGGCTCTGGGCCGAAAGGGTGGGGTGGAACAAGTACCAATGATGCGCCCAACTGCCCGTTGCGGCACGCTGATCTTCTCTATCACAGGCAAACTCTCAGCCAGAATCTGGTGGATGGCTGCTTTCGCCTTGCACACCTGGACAGGGAAACCGCAGATCCTGACCAGTCGCTCCTCCCCAGACTCCTCCAGGTCAATATCAATGCGGGTGTGGGTGTCTTTCCGAAGCTGCAGGACAGGGCAGACGGAGATGTGATCACTTTGAGGTCTGTTAAATAGAACAGCTTAGCAACAAAGCTCTGTGCTGCTCATTTTGGAAAGCTCATTTATTTTTTAAAAACCCTTGTCTTCAATCTGCAGCAGCCTGGCCGTCTCTCTGGCCCCTCCCACTCCTACAAAGTCCTGCCTACCATTTCCCTTGAAAAGCCATGAACAGCCTGGACACTTGTTGGGTCCTGTGGGGCAGCAGCTGGACTTGCCTGCTTGACTTTGGCCCCTTGCCGCCCGATAAGGACCTTTACCGACTCCTTTGGAACCTTCAGCTCCACCTCCATCTCCTCTTCGCCCACAAAGGTGATCCGGTGTTCTGGATAAGCCATGCAGAAAGAAATAAGAATGGGGAGAACCAGCTGTGCCCCCCCCATCTCTAATAGCCTCCATGGTTGGGCAATGGGAGACTCTTGGAAGAGAACAAAAGTACCAAAAGGCTCAAAGTCTAGGAATGTCAAGCCAGCCAAGCTGCCCTGGGCCAGTCTCTCCTTCTCAGCCCCAGGAAGGAAGCTGTTGGTAAGTCACTTCCAAAAAGATTCACCTGAAGAGTGCAGTGCCTTGTCTGCATAGTTGCCAGGAGTCAGGCCTAATTCAGAGGTCAGGCTGCCCCCCCCTTTCCTAAAAATATTCCCCAAAGCCCTTCTATATGAGCCTTGTAAATTTGCAGCCATTAAGCTGCTTTGAGCAATTGTCACAGGGTTGTCTTTCTACCTGGTGGGAAGGAAAATAAGAACCACCAAGCAGTCCCTCATGCCCAACTGAGCAGCACACCCACTCAGCCAGGGGATTCAGTGGTGCCTGGCTGAGGCTCTAGATCTTCACCTTGGCTCTCTCGGTACCGGCGGTACAAGATGTAGAGGACAGCCCCAGTAGCAGGGATCCCAAGGCCCAGGGCCACCTTCTGCAGAGTTGTCAAGCTACCCCAGGAACTCCGTTCTTCAGCCATAAGCTCTGCAGCGGCCTGGCCGTCTCCTAAGCAGGGAGGGCAAATATTTTGCTTGCAGCTCCCTAGTGCAGGAGGATGTCAGCTACCTCATCCCCACAAAAAGTGCACGTAAACACCCCTCCCCAACTTCATCAGCAATGGCTACATTGCTTAACCAGCCAAGGGTTTGCTACTGTCAGTAAGGAGGAAGCTGATCTATTCTGGAGGAGCTGATTCCCAAAAATGGGAGTTCCACCAAAGCTACAGCAAAGAAGAGTTCCTGCGTCCTCCAGCCAAGGCCTCCTTGGAAGTTCTCCAGAAAACAGCAAAGTGTAAAAAGCATCCTGCTCACCCACAAAAAGATTTGCTCTTACTATTCTGGCCCCTGAACCTTCTCCCTCTGCTTCCCGCTTTGATGCGGTGCCCAGAAGTGGGTTAGAACAGCACCTTCCTTTTAACTTTATTTCCATTCTTCCGTTTCCAAGCTCCCTCTTCCCGCGCATCGCTTTGAAGGTGTTACCCCGTAGGTGGAGGTCACCTCGCAGGTTTCCCTTGGGGCCCTCCCTCCCTCTTTCCCCTGCGCACAACCCTGCTCCCTTTCGAGTCATACGAGGCCTCATATCCTGGGTGAGCTTGTCAGGCTGGAGGGCTTGCGAGCCGATGATCTGGATCCAAAAGTAGTTGGGGTTCTCTACCTTTCGCCACCGAGTTCTCCTTGCAGTCGCCCACCTCCTCCGCCCCTCGTTCTTACCGTCTCGACCGTCTCAAACTGAGCACTCCCGTGGTGGTTTCGCCGGAGCCTCTCTTTATAACCTCGCTCTCCGCTCACTCGCCACGCGCGAGAATTTAGCCAATAAGCTGAGAGAAGTCCTGGGGAAAGGAAGGGGCGGAGCAGCGAATGTTGCGTCGGCTGAGAGTGCGGGAAGAGCCAGAGGGGAGATTTGGCAATAAATCTTCCAATCGGCAAAAGAGGTGGGGGAGCAGGCGGCAATCAATCAAAGAAGGGGCGTGGGCGGACGAGGGAGATTTAACCGTCGCTCTCGCGCACCCCTGAGGATCACGTGGTTTTCAGAGTAACGGAAATAAGCCTCGTTGACCGATAAGGGACATCATTTTTCCCCCTTTAACGCTGGTTAGAACCTGATGAGGCCAAAGGGGCTTTTCTTGTCATAAAATTAAAGCATTTTGTTTACGATGGTCATAACAACCAAGAGTTTTAAAGTTTGCACATTTAAGGTAGCAGCTCTCATTTGCCACTGGACTCTGCTTAAGGTTGCCATAATAAAAAAACAACTGTGGCGATGGGATGTGTTTGCACACATGCATAGTCTAGACTAGAGACTAGATGCACACAGTCTGGGGCACACAGCTGTCTGGAGATCCAGGCAGTTGCATGGAAAGGGCAAAGACGTGGGCAAGGACCTGAGCTGCCTGTCCTAACCATTTTGTGCCCTTTATGGCAAATTTTCCACTATTTTCAGGCCCGCCCTGGAAAAACAGGACAGTTTGCAGGGAATACGGGACTATGGGACACGGGGTTAAAATATTGGACACTTCTGTAAATACAAGACATGTGGCAACCCTTTTAGTGTTGACAATTTATCTGTGGTTGAAAATCTACATTGCTGCATTTGGAGGCAGGTTTAAAAATTGCAAACTACCTTAGTAAATGAAAAAGACCTGGCTCATTTGCTAGCAGAACTGGATGGCTCTTTCTAAGAACGCAAAACATTCCTGGCTTTGCACTGAAAAACTCAGTAGAGTTTTAAGTGCAGGATGCAGAGCAAATCACAATGTGCTTTGTCCTTGCTTTGTATTAAACCATAAATCCTGGTTTTACAAATGTCAATGGGTAGAATTAAAGAAAACATGAAGCCAAGCCGGACCAGAATCAGTTTCCATACAGTTGTTGACGTGTAAGGTTCAATAAGTTTCAGCCTAGATTCACCAAGCAAATAAGACTCTAGACCAGAGGCTTTTCAAAAAGCAAAACTACAGCTTTATTATTTGGCCAAAGAGAAAGCTGGGTGGGCATCTCCAGACTCTGTAGCAGGTAGAAGTCTTAGAGAGGATACCACCACACCCTTGTATACAGATTAATATTTTTTATACTCCATTTGAAATGAGGGAGGGGAAAAGTTGGGGAGTCACACAGTTACACACGTCAAAAACTTCAGTTGGTCAGTCTTTACATTATTGTTTCTATTATCCCTTCCTCCCCTTTTCCCCATTACCTTCTCCTTCCCTTATCTCATTGTCTGTGCTCAGTACGTGCCATGGTGCCCTTATCTTGATGGCGCCATGGATCCGTGAGGAGGAAATTTGTTATAACGCAAAGATACAAAGGATACAAAACATTCTATTCCAGGCTCCCATCTTCCTCGTTCTTCCCTTTGCTTCTTGCTTTTGCTCATCCTTTCAGAAGGATTGCTTAAATTAAGCATCGTCAGGATGTAAAAAGGTATAATACATCCAACATCCAGGGGAAGAAATTAAGACTTTAGGGCCTCATTTTCATTTGAGCTACTTCAAGTAGGGATTTCCAGAAGACTGGAAGAGAAAGCATGCTCTAATGAACTTGGCAAGTACTTAATGAACTCAGACCTTCTCAAACAAACCATTGTGAATTTTCTACTGAAGGCTACTGTCTCATTAAGTTCTTGATATGGTGTTTTATGATGACATTGCAAATTATTACAAACAGAAACCAGTTTTCTGCTCCCAAGGCCTCTTAGTCTAAAACACTGATGCAGAAAGAGGAGTGGAGAGGTGGGTGGGAGTGGAAGAGAAATGAAAAGGAGGAGAGGGAGGACAGAGGCACAGAATATATCTTAAAATACTTATATATACAGTACTGTATATATAATAGAGACAGGTTTACAAGCTTCACCTGAATCATCAATTTTCATACTTACAGTATCATTATTATATTGCAAAAACCAATTCTACAGGACTGTTTTTGAAAGGGATGGTAATTAGTTTGTGAAAGCCATAGTTCCAGACATTAGCTAACAGTCCCACCTTGTCTGCTCTTCAGAACCATTTCCCTCTTTCCCCCTCCTTGGAATATTGACAGCTTTTCCTTTTCCCAGTATTTATATCTTAATATCTGGCCTTATTAAAAGACAACATAGCTGACCACAGATTCCAGGGTCAGTGCAATATTGGATCTTAAACAGTGCTGGGAAATCAGTGACATAATGTGCTGGCGTTTAAGTGGTCTGACCGTTTGTTTTTATTTGTCTCCATTTTCAAGGAGGAGCACATGAGTTAAAAACAAAAATCTATACATGTGAAATGCCTTTCTCTTCTGCAAAATTTCTCACAACTTTTTCTACTCGCAATTCCATAAAGAACGTTCCAAGAGAGACAGATGGAGGTCTTTTGATGGAAAGTCTAGTTTTAGGTTGCCTCATTGAAAGGAGATTTAGAATCCCACTCCAATCCACACTTAATCCTGATTCTGCTATTTGTTATATAGCTATAGCATTTATTTACTAGATTTGGATTCAAAACCTTTTCTCCCAGAGCAAAAATTGCTATCTGTAGTCCTTCTTGGTGTGGGGCTAGAGAGTTAGCCAAAGTTAGCCAGAGAGCTTCTACGATTCCACCTCCACCACAAAACACTACCTTCCTGACAGATTGTTGGCAGCTTCAGCTTAAATCTTCTTCTTCACACCACCTTGTCTAAGTCCTTGCTAAAGGGCTCAAAACACCTCAGATAGGATGCTACAGAAGTCCTGGCCTAACCACAGCAGAACAGAGCAGGACAATTGTTATGTAGGGCAAGATGCTTAATAAAGTTGAAAGTTGAGCTAGTGTATTTAGCAGGCACATATTTTAGCTTGTTATATATGATTCATCTAGATCTTTTAGTATAAGAGAAGCAGTGTAACCTCAGCATAGATTAGAAGGCCCCAAAGTCATTTGTAAGATATGGCAAGAGATACAAAAAGTCTACACAGGTTGGCAACACACAGCTTGGATGCCCAATGGATTAATGATGGTCCTTCAGAGATGTCCAGGGAAGCATAGACTGGTGAAACTACAACTCCCATATTCCACAGTCCAATCTCAAACACAACCATGGAGCTGAAATACAGTTCAAAAGGGAGGTTTCTCACTGGAGTCACTTGCAAGAGGATGGATTCACTGAAGACAACCTGATCCAACCAGCTATGGGATATAGAAACAATAAAAAATACCCCTAATAAACTCCATCTCCTTGGACACGTCTCCAATTGCATGATGTTCAAGGGATGTTATCCTATTTTGAGGAGTTTGTGCAAAATTAGATTTTGGAGACCAGATATTTGGTAAAAACACTCAGCATTTTCTTTTGTGAAAAATACCCCAAAATACCCAAAGTAAACGACTTAAGTGTGTAGTTGCTCCAGACTTTTCTGCCTCTTATTTATGAGCCAAGTATCCTGACTTTTGAATTTGTAACCAGATCCTTTTTTTGTACTAATAAGCTTTCACAGTTGAGTAGCACATGCAACAAGACATCTTGGAAAGTTAAATAAAAATGTAAGATCTCATACCCGTTTTTTGCTTCTCATACAACTGGGAATATTCCCCCCAATTAAGCTCTCATTATCTATAGAGATTTTCTCCAGAGCAACATCCAGTCCAAAATATTCCATTTCTCCTGACAAAATATTTTGCTTTTCATAGATCTACCCTTAACTCTGACTGACACCTGCCCCCCCCCCCAAGAATCATGTTGTTCTGAAAATGAAGACCATACCAACCCCGTGTGTATGGTGGGGTTAGACTAGTAACCCAAAGGAAAAACTTTGTGTATGTAATGTCCAAGTTGAAATGTTGGAGTGGTTCAAGGAATTCTTTCAAAAGGGGGGTGGGAATGAAAAATCATTGGCAGGGTGATGAATTCCACTTCTCTCTAGTGATCTAGTTTAGAGCAAGAGAATCGTTATGGTAAGAAACAAGGTGCCTGTGGCTGCCAGAGTGAGTTCAGGCATCCTTCCACTGCTGAGCGTGACCTCAAAGGCTGTGATTTCTTCCTTATAGCCACCTTCCTTGGCCATGCATTTAAAGACACCCTCATCCATGGGCATGCTCTGGCCAAAGCGAAGAGTGCAAGATTGGTCCTCCATGGAGCAGGGGTACACCTTGTTGTTTTTGACCCAATTGTAGCTGGCATGGTGGGACCTCAGAGGGCACGGCAGGTAGATATAAGCGGTGCGATCCACGCTGACTTTTTTGACGGCCTCCGAGGCTAATTTGGCTTCAGAGATCAGGATTTCAGGAGTGAGAAAGGGGAGGCAGAGAGACAAGAATAGTGTTTAGTGGTCAGCTTAAAAGCAAGGCATGGCTGCTTGCCCCTCACCCAGCCATTGCAAATGGCATTGTCAGAATACCAAAAGCAAGGAGAAAGCCACTGGCCACAACTGGACTACAAAAGCATTACATTTGGTCTCCAGGGCCCTTCCAAACACTACAACTGGATGGTAATATTTCAGTGGAAAGGGGCCATAATCAAATGCCAATTTCATCAAACCAACTTTATTAATTGCCCTGGTTCTTTCCGGTTTTGAAGAGTGATCACTGGTATGCTGCTCAATGGCCAGCTGTGATCCTCATCTTCCCCCAAAGTTGTGCTCTAGAGAGAGCTTATTCCACATATTCCACAACAATAAGCTCTTGTCTCTAGAGGCTTAGAGCTTATCCTTCCACGTCTACTGAAGAGGTACTTTAAGTCTAAGGTACTTAAGGCCCCATGGAGATGACAAAAAGAGATACTATCAACAGTATGAAGCCACTAAAGCTCCCAGCCAGAAAGGGCTCACAATTCAAATTTACCTTCAGCTGTTTTGCACACCCGAGTGGCGCTTGCTACATCCAGGCTCTGAAACAATCTGTTGAAGGACAACAGGAAAAAGATTTCAAGAACTTTGCTGAAGTTACTTGGTTTAGCCACCCAGTGAATGATCTCATACTTGCATTAATTAAGTCACAGATGACTGATCCACATATCAGTGGGTCAAACATGGGCCGTTCCTCCTCCCACAAACCCCTCACTTGGCTTCCATTGTTTTCTCTCTTTTGGCAGACCTGCCAGTGGGGTTTTCCTGGGAGATGGAAGAACACCTCTCCCTGGCTGAATCCCATCCACAGTAAGGGTCACGCGCCAGGATACACTTCCAGCAGTTTTCATTGTACTGATTGCAGTCACTCAGGGGCAGGCGGATCACCTCGACTTCTGTGCTCACATACAGATGACCCTGCCAGAAGCAAAATTTATTACAGTGCAAGAGGAAAGAAGTAGTTCAGCAAAAACAGCCTCCTGAGACCCATATGATGTAAGGAGATGGGATGCTCTTTTTTCTCTGTTAGTTGTATCAACCACTCTATGCACTTATTTTCTCCAGGCAGGATAGAAGTACCTTGATAAAGGATGATTCTCTTCCAAGATCTTGGTATCCATGGGGATAAAAGTATATGAAGATAGAAAGGAGGGTCCCTATTCTGTTCACTCTGTAGGACCATCTCCAGATGGTGCCATCAAAGAGAACAGAGCAACTTAAATAGGGAGATGCCAAACTAATCCCTTGATAATGCAAGCAACCTAACACCTTCCTCTTTCAGAACCTAATCAAATGCCAGCCTGCTTTTTTGTGGACCATCCCATCCAGTGAGCTGAGAGGGATTATCTACAGGGGTGCTGCTGTACCTCCAGCATTTCCCCAAAGATGTTACCAGTACCGGGCCCATCCAGATCTTACTGTGGTGGCATCCAGGATCATGTCAGTGATGGGAGCTTCGTTCTTGAAGGGGCTTATCTCAGCCACAATCACCATCTCTTCCTTGCTTCGGAGAACTTTATGAATCTTCCCTTTGGCTGTCAACACAACAGAAACAGAGCTCATGTTTAGATGCTGACAGCTCACATCTGGAAATGGATATTTGACTATTAGACAGATCAGCCGACCTCTAACGGTGGTGGGGCAGAGGGAGCACCTATTCAAGAGGTAGGGAGAGGCAATATTTCCTTTCAAACCCTTTGCACAATCAAGATGGCTTGTTAAGAGTCTCAAAGGAATCTTTAAATTTTGGCTCCATCCTTCTTCCTAGGTGGAGTTGAAAAAATCTCACCTGTCCCAATAAAAAGGACATCATGGGAAATGTTGCTGGCATCCCGTACCCTGTCCAGCACCACTTGAGTGTACGTGTCATTCATCTGAAGGACAAGCATGGGCTGGCCTTCATCTGGGTAAATGACAGCTTCTAATTCTTGATGGTCTCTGATGAAGGTCAGCATCATTTTGGTCAAGGAGAAGCTGGAATCTGGCATAGTACACTAAGGACAGGAAAAGAAAAGTCTAGAGGGCAGGGAGAAGGTGCAGAAATAAGGAGCTAAACTAAAGTTCTGTGCAAAATCTATGATGTAGAAAAGTTGCCTTATTTTGTTTTTAGAATGTTCTTGGCTAATAACTCCTAGGATGCATCCAAGTGTTAAAAACGAAAAACCTGCTCAATCTTAACTTGGAAATCATGGGGAAAGTCACAGTGATTAAAATAACCATTGGATACAACCATGAAAAAAATTTGGGAAAAGAAGATAAAAACATAAGAGATAAATGGACAGCCAGTGGAATGTAATAGTGAAGAATGTTGGATTATAACTAAAGAGACCTGAGTTCAGATCCTAGAGGGAAGGTGAGAAAATAAATCATAAACCCTGCTAAAATACCACCAGCAAGCCAAGAAAACCCATCACCCCCAAACTTAAGACATTATTTGAAAACCACCACCAGTAAACCCGGAGTCTCAGGTAAACCCCCAGAGTTGTTGGAAACTGCTCAGAGTCCTCTGGGACGAGGCATTATAACAAATGAAATGAAATGAAATGAAATATAATAATAAAATAAAAAACAAACAAACAAACAAAATAAACAAAATAAATCTTACCATGCCAGGCCTGGGGTGTGGTATGGAGCCTGTGGCACCTTTGAACTTGGACTTCTCAAAAAGGTTGCTGATCCCATTCATTGAGTACAAACAAACGGCTGACGTGCCCCTTGGGAGAAGCAGAAAAGGAGCAGAAAAGGGCTTCAGGAGCAGGAAGGAGTTGGATGCCTGCCTACAACATTTGGGTAAACGCAACTCCTTCACAATGCCAACGCGTGGGAAACCCCCCCTCCATTAGAGAATGGCTGAGCTCAGTTGGCATTTCAGGACCTCGGAGAGTAACCGGAAGCTAAGCGGAAAATGGGGTTTGGGGTGGACCATTCCCTGACCGAGTGGATTCTAGCCACAGGCAGGCGCCATTCCCACATGAGTTCATTGACCTTGTTTCCCTCCTCCCAGCAAAGCCAGGAAAGTGACCGCTAGGATTCCTGCATCCCTTGAACTATGGGCCACTCACCATGGGCTGGAGAAGATGCCGTACAGCGTCTTCTCAGCATGGCTGGTCTCTCTGGAAACAAACGTGTCCTGAAGATGGTGGAAATGCGTCGGGTCATGGGGGTGTCCACACACCAGCCTCGCCTTGAGGAAGGTGCTCCAGGTATCTGACAAGATGGACTTTTCCCCCTGATCCACCTACAAAGGCCAAAGGAGAGAAACCCACAGGTTGAGCTTTTTGGATCTCTGGCTTCTTGCATCTTCATCTCTTGTTTTTTATATTTGTCACCATCCAATCAATACAACCTCACCTCCCATGAAATAGGAAATGAATCCAGCTCCCCCCCCCCCGCGTGTCCATCCTACACAGAGGCTCTTCTACTCCTCATACCTTACAGATGCGCCCCAACCAAGCTTTGTAATGCTCCTCGTCCAGCCCAGCTGTCCTGTTGATCTCATTGTAGAAGAAGAAAATTTCATCTTTCTTCCGGTCATTATGGGGGAACAAGGCAGCCCCTACAAAGTCTGCATCTGTACAGCAAAAGGCAAACCACAGAACATGAATTATTATCTTCTAGTGTCTCCTGATGGTCAACAGCTAAAATTACAATCAGTATTCCCATCCATCTCATTTTCAGGAAACTGAGAAAAGTAAAAGGAGAACATTTCTTACTGCTCAGCCAATTTTCTTTTGTCTTGATTCCTTTTTTTCGTCCGTAACTTCGCTGGATAGAACTTTTGTTCCCGGGCAATGCTGAATAAAGGCTGTCTTCTGAAATATTAAAAGCAGGGTGGTTGGGGTGGAGAAAGCAACACAAAAGCTGACATTTGAAGGCTCTGAATATTTTAAATATTTAATACTGAATCAATGCATTATTTTATGAGTCAATACTACTGGCTCTGTTTTGCTTTGCATTCTGATCCTGCTTCTGCCTTCAGAGGAAATCAAGCTATAGTTACCTAACATGCCTGTTAACAACCAGATTGGTCTGAGTTTTGAAAAAAAATTGGGGGGGGGGAGAGAGAATTCAGACTCATATTAATCCCTTACCAATAGCAATGGTCACAGCACGTTGGGAGGGGGATGCCGGAATGATGTTCTCCCCCAGTGTGGTGACAATTTGGCCCTGGCTGCTTGTTTGCAATGTTGTGTTAACCTTCAGGGGGGAAATGTGGAGATAAGCCTTTGGTCAGAATCTAGGGATTCCATTCCTGGCCCTGCATTTCTCAGGATCCCTTCTGCATTGCTGCTCATCAGCTTACCAGAATCCAGCATTTGGGGAAACCTGCATTCGTACCACAGACCAAAGTTTTGTTCTCTATCCTGGCAATCATCTGGATGAAATTATCACAGTCTCCCTTTGAAGGACAGATGAGGAAAAATAAATACAGGAGCCTATCAGTTAGAGCGAGAAATGTGTGACTTGCTTTATAAAAGATCACTCCCCACTGTTAACTGGCCTGCAGTTCTTCTTGCCGAGAGATGCTTTCAAGCCCCACCACTAGGAAAGGTCACAGAGATGCTTGCTGGAATAAATGCATTCACTTTTGGAGATCTTACCACAAAGACTAGCACAGCTGCAGTATATATACCTCTGGAAATGCTGAGGATTTGTCTTTCCTTTTTGCATCTTTGCTGAAGATGCACTTCAGAGGGTAAGAATTCAAAAGTAGACTGGCAAGCATGACATTTAAGAAACCAAGCATCCACTTCCCACAAGATTTTTGTGGATCCTGCAAACTTCCGCCCACACTTTTAGTCCTCAGTGCTTTTGTGGATACAGATTCCATTGCATTTCGATGCCACAATGGTAGTGATGGTGGTACTCTTGCAGTGAGCAACTGATGATATAAATTGATGATGCAGGAGCAGAAGATGATGTAAAATGACTAGTTTAGGGTAAACATTTCCTGAGTGGTTTGTTTCTTTTTCCACAGTGTTTGGTTTTCTGAACCTACCTAAGGGATGATAGCTTTTGGATATTGTGCACCCAGAAAGAGTGGGAAACAATGCTGCCTGTTGGGCTCTGTTAACCACACCCCTCACTATTTGCCCAGATGGGGTGCCAGTACAGAAACCATCAGGCCAAAATGCATGTCTTGTTGAGCTGCAAGGAATTAAAGCTCCTTCTGACTCAAAGCTGAACCTGTGGTCTAAAGCCTGTCCAACCTTTTCCCTCCCTTGGTAAAAAGTTCCAGACTCACCTTCTCTGCCTTTTGGCAATCCTTCTCTGCTTTTTCCTCCACGCGCACAGCAACCTGCACCAAACAGCAACATACCCTGAGCCCTGAGTCCAGTGCACAGGCCAGCCTTTTCTTTACATCCCCAGAGAAAGAGAGGACATGCCATTGGATGTCAGAAATGTTCCTTCCAACTCAGAAGTGTATGTGTGTGATACATTTACAGGTCTCTGGCGTATACTTTACAGTCAAGAGAAAGACAGAGTGGGAAAGGTAAATGGGAAATTACATTTTATATATATATATGTATATGTTTTCTTGAGAGTCTACTCAAAACAGATTTTAAAAATATCATCAAAACACCATTTTAAAATGCATTAAATAAGCAAAAGAGGAAATAAAGCCCAGCTACCCCACGATGCTATAGATGTCCAATATGACTTGACTTTATAAATTGGGGGGTCTGGTTCAGAAAAAATGTCAGAGAGGGAAGCATTTCTAGAGGCTCTCTTCTTCCCCCTCTGCTCCTAACCCAGTTTGACTGAAGGAAGAAAGGCATCCATCCTCCCCAGCTTCTTAGCAGCAGGGATGGTCTGTCTGTCTGTCTCTACCTGCATAGGTGTAACTTCAGAATCTCCAAATGTCAGAATCCAGACTGCTCCTCGTCCCCCAGCCAAAACATGGTGGGATCCGACTTCATGAAACAGAGTAATCAGTCTTTCCTTCTGATTGAACTTGAGCCTCGGGACATCTGGAAGAAGGGGACAAAAATATAATTAAATGAGCAAAGATTAAGATTTCCTTATGCAAAATGAAAAGGTCCCAGAAGCCCAACTCTTTGTCAAAATCCTAATCTCTCTGCTTTTGTGTTCTACCCAGGAACCTTCTGCAAGCTGGGTTCTATTCTGTCTCAGGTGTTCAACCACTTTCTGGTCACCAAATAATCACATGAGACAGGAGTGCTTTTACAAAGAACCAAGCAGACTGCCAGAGAAGACCCCTGAAATGCCAAAAGTTGGTTCAATGGCAATAGGATTTACTATTTTGCAGACTGGTTCTTTGGGCTCATTTTGGACCGTGTTTTTCAACCTTGGCCACTCCCAGAATTCTCAGCCATCAGAATTCTCAGCCATGACCAGGCCAGCTGGATGACCAGGCCAGCTGGGAAATTCTGGGAGTTGAAGTCCACCCACCCAGAAGCTGTCTTAGGAGACCCATTTGAGCACAAACTCCTGAAGCAGACCATCTTAGAAGGAAGAGGTGCCATCTCAGCCATCACACTGAACATTGGTTTTAGAAGGCAGGCCAGACCCAATGCTTGTGGTAGCTTCTTCTGAAGCTCACCAGCTGGGAGAAAATAAAACCACTGGCTTGCCTTCTGCTAATGCAGGATTCCCACCAGACCACATCTGTTTAAACACTGCTACCAGTCCTTCTTATTCTGGGATGTGGCTAATCCTTTCCAAGGGGAAGAGAGGTTAGATTCTTGCTTGAACCACTATATTTCTCTTGCTGTTTGCTATGCATTCAGGGCCCCAATGGCAGAGGTTGGTATGTGTCTACTTTGCTCATTGAGGGACCCTGCCTGCATTTAAAGAGGCGGACTGCCTCCTGTGTCGGTGCCACAAAGTGATACAGCAATTATTTGGGTGGAAGGTGTATTCAGCCTAGCCAGAGACCGTGATCATCATCCCTTTGCTAGACTGATGTCTCGCTTGGCTGTTATATGCCGGAGTGCAGCACCCGGCTGGGTGCTGGAAAACCGCAAAGGAAAAAGGACTCCGCCTCTCTGTTGCTATAACGTTGTCAGTTTAAAACACACACACACACCCCTTCTCTCTCTCCTTGTCGTAATGCATTGGGAGGGAGAAGATCAGGCAATTGAGATCTGCATGGGTGAGTCATGGGGGGAAGGAGGAACCTGGATGCCCAAGGCATGAATCCAGAGCATCAGTCTCTTTCTCTCTCTCCCCTCCCCAACACAACCCCAGCTCACCACACCCTTCCTGATGCCAGAATCTCTGCTTTATCTGCATTGCAGAGAGGGCCAAAAGGAGACTGGCCAGCTCTGTACAACCTCCTCCATCACTCATCAGAAGACATGAGGCTTTGCCAAAAGGCCAATTAGGGGCACTTGAATGGCTCTCTTAATATACTGGAGGGGGGGGTCATTAAGGGCTACCAACAAACAGATCACTCACTTGCCCTTTCCTTTATTCTTCAGTGAAAATTTCTGAACCATCCCGAAGGTGAGAGAATTTCTCTCCAGCTCCAGAAGAGAGAAAAGGGCTCTCTGCTTCCTGCCAGAAGCAACCAACATTCTGCTTTACATCCATGGCTCATGTTACAGTGGGCAGATGGCCTTCAACTTTTTTCTTTCTTACTTGCAGCTAACTTGCTCACGGTCCATTTTGTTAGCAGAACCATTTGGGGCTCCCCACCCTTTCACTAGCTAAAGAGATCTTCCATCGTTAGGAGCAATCTACTTGTCAATAAGAGCTACAGGAGAGCTCCAAGAAGGGCAGCATTGCTGCTTGTGGCTTCTCAGGAGGATCTGGCTGGTTGCTGCGTGAAGGATGCTGGTTTGGCCAGATTCCATGAGGTAATCTGGCTCTTCTGATAAGCCATTTTTACTGAGGTGAAATGGGAGCAAATATAGATTTCGATTTCTTTTCCCCTCCCCTTCCCCCTCCTCTGTTGACTTAGTGTTCCTGCAGTTTTCTAAGTAGCCTTTTCAGAAGTTGGCCTTCTTCTCAGAGGGAACAACTGGCCCAGGGCCACCCAGTGGTTAGATCGGAGGCAGGTCTAGAACTCAGGTTTCTCCACTTCCTGCACACTCACATTAGAGATGTACCTTATACTGCTTTTATAAGCCACTCAGAATTGTTTTAACTGAAGCAGCTTTTCAAACTGCTCTTATATAGTATCTCCATGGACAGAGGCAGTCTATCTGACTATTCAGTCTCAAGTACTTGGTCCAATCTAAAGATGACAAGCCTTTCCTCTGGGATTATTATTTTCTCCTTTGATCTGCTCCATACCCTCACCCCCAACCCCATTGCCTGCCCCAGTCCTTTCTGAGACTGGTTCTCATATTAAAAGGGCTCTTCCACAGCTCTGGGGCCTGGCATATTGCTCATTCAATAGCAGGTGGAGGGAGCGTGTGAGAGTGACTGAAAATCCCAAGCAAAGTGCATCCAGGGAGCAAAGAGGCCTGCCAACTTTGCAATGCTTTGCTTCAAGGAGAGCCAAACAGTCCTTTCGATAAAAACAATTAGCAGCAGCCCAACATTTCATCTTTCATCATCCTACAAAATGCAGGAAACACCTTTAGCAAGATCCATCCAAGACAGACTCTCCATGTAGCCCCAATATGGACTGCTCTGTCTGATACGTACTCTCTTTTCTGCTAGCTGCCATCTTTATCTTCATTTAACAGGTGCAAATGTGGCCCAGATCCATAAACCAAAGCCCAAAGTCCTGTTATTTGTGTGATTGTGTAGACAAATTCTGTTCACGCAAATGCCCTTGGCTTCACAGCAAGGAAAGGGCACATCTGGATTAGGGCCTATGTTAAATTAGTTTCACTCTGAATCAAGACCTCTCTGTCTGGAAGCAAGTGGTGCTTGTGAGGGGCTCACCCAGCTGGCATTGGGACTGGCACATCCAGCAAAATGCACCAAGATGAGAGCCTCCCCTTCTCCATTTGAATTTATAGCTTAAGAGTGTCTCAGGGAATGCACCAATCTCCCATCTTTCATGAAAGAAGTGGCACACTGCTTGGAAGGACATGTTTCTTCAGAAAGCTGTATTCCCTTCCCTGCCTTAATTCCACAAGGCCAGGTAGCCTCCTTCAGAGCTGGTCCCTCTCAAGGGCTGCATTTGGAAAACAAAGTCCCTGAGTCCCAGAGCAAGTCTGCACAGAAGACTCTAGCAAGTGAGCCAAGCTGGAAAGCAAAGGAAGTGGGCCATTAGCCTCCAATTCCTCAGTCACCTCTACCCCACCCTCAAAATCCTCCCCCTGCTTGTCCAGTTGGGCTCTTCCCTCCCAAGATCACAAAGAAAGAACAAATAGGAAGGATACAGGAGAATTTTTACAAATTTTTATCATTTTGAAAGCCCTTATCTGAATCAAAAGTCCACACTGAAAATTCAGGAACCCAAGACTTTCTCTAAAACACATTTGGAAAGAAGACCACCCATTGCGCCTCTACCCCAAGCCAGCAATAACTTTCAGTGGTGAACTTGTTGAGGGTGGGGTGGGAGAATAACATATCTCCCATTGGTTAAATTTAAATTCCATCTTTCAGCCATAGCTTCCTTTTCCCTAATTAACCCCCGCAACCAACCAGCAACCATCCTGCTGGGCTGAAGGTTATGCAGGCAACTTCTGTGCCTGGGGGTGTCTTTTGAACCTGTGCTTTCCCACTTCTAATCCACTGAGTCTGCACAGTAACAGCGTAACTTAAGCCCCGGTTTAAAAACCCATCTGTTTGTTCTTGACTCTGTGGCAGACCACAAATCGGACTCAGCCAAATCTATACCAGCCAGAACCTCAAATCTCCTTAACAGTTTGCTAATCAGAAAGAAAGCTGTTGTTGCCAGAGCTTTCTTCATTCTGCAAAATTTCCCCCCTCCCCTCTCCCTCCCCTTCCCCCATTCATCACACATAAACTAAGTCAAAACGGAACAATATTGGTTCGGATAGCCCTCAGGGGAGGAGTATCTGAACTGGGGGTTTGAAACCCCTGACATTTAGAGAATAAAGCTATATACCCTCAGTGTAAGCTAAGGAAAATGAACGTCGGAAAAGGAAGAGGAGAAGAAGAAGAAGAAGAAGATGACAACAACAACAACAACAACAACAACAACAATGGAAAAGATTACCTTTTGGCACCAGCTTTAGTCGGGGGATATTTTGGGAGGTGACAAGGCAGACCAGGGCCAAAAGGCAGTTGTAGGGCAGCAACATCATTTTGGAGTGAGCCAAACTCTGCCGAAGAGCAAACTGTCAAAGGAAGCAACCGGCTGCAGTGGGACTCTAGAGACTGGCTGTTTTTCCGCCCTGTTTGTCCTACCAGCCTTCTCTGTTTTCTAATTTATATGCCAATTAAAAAAAAAAAAAACCAAAAGAT
>JAJFZI010030947.1:157-18443 GCA_022379055.1 Anilios bituberculatus
TATATATATATATATAAAACAAACTCCCATGAAAACCAATTGTCAATCCACAATGGGAATTTAAATAATTGTTGCAAGATATGTTCAGGGTTTGGGGGAGAGGCGGATTACCAAAGAAAGTGGAAAGTTTAGAGATGGGGAAGGCCCAGTTTCCTTCATTCCTGGATTTGCAATTTTCTCATTTGATGAGGCAGTACAAGAATTCCCATTAGATCTCTTACAGATTTCAAAATGGAAGAGATTATAAATTAAAATATCAGATAAAACGAATTTTAAAAAATGATTTTCATACATACAAATAGAGGAAAAGATCACAGCAAGGCATATTATGAACAAAGGCAATAAGTTTCATTACATTGTACCCTGGTCATAGTAAACAAAGGAAGTCATATACTATCCCCAACATAATAAGAGTAGGAATTTTGTTCTGTGGGTGAAAGGCATTTTGGTATATAACTAAGCAATTGTTCAAGAGGACATGAATGGGGCCCACCCATTCATTGTTCTACCTAAGTGAATCCATCCAAGTTTAAAACTATTGCTCCAATCATTGAGCATTTTGAGGTTCTGAGGTAACACCAGCCTGATGTAAGAATGAGGTTTAGCTCAATTGTCTTGAAAGGATTTTGAAATCTTCAGTTATCAGAAAGAGGTGAATCTGTCCTATTTGGGGAAAGAACTTGTGAAAAACATAGGGACTATCTCAGATCATTTTTTTTCTAACAGGCAAAATTCTGAAACTGAATTGAGGGAAAGCACATGAAACCTCCCCAATTCAAGCTATTCTTGGTGCTTTCTCAGTTGTACTCTATAGCACTCTGGTGAAAATAATCTCTTGTTAAACCAAAATTATATTGGAAAAAATTAAAGCACTGACAGATTTCATGCAGAACTGCAAGAATTACTGTACATACTTCTGTTTCTGCATAAGACAGAGGTATCTGATCTCCATTTTGGACCTTTCTAAGCAAATATCACCAGTAACAACCCCACCCTCCAACACAACATCCTGTTCTAACATACAAGATGACATCAGCAAGAAAGGACGAAGAATGCGTGACATATCTACTTACATAGTGTAGAACAAACAACACATAAATGTTTGGAAGTAAACTCTTAAATTTGACTCAAATTGGTCATGAAGGACATATGAAATAAATTTTCTGCCATTGGAGGGTTTTTGTTTTTGTTTTTTTGGTACATCCAAGAACATTTTTAAAAATAGACCATGAAAAAGGTAAGATCCAGCGATGAAAAGCTGATGACAATGACTTCCAGCTACATACAATTGAAACAAACATTTTAAAAAAAAATGTTAAAAACACATGCACTTAAGTCAACATCCAAAGCCACCAAGCAGCCAGAACTTCAATAATTCAAGGATTATGTACAAAAAAGGGGGCTATTTTACAGCTGGCGAGAAGTTTTTCCAGTAAGACAAAACTGGTGCACTGCAAAAGGACTTTTGTGCCACACTGGCAACAAAATTGTTGCAAAAGGCAGATATGTTTATATATGGCTTAGACTGATGTTACTGCTTGGATTTCAATTTTACAGTTTATTTGAGTTAGCAAGACATATCAGTAAAGATTACTAGACTGGCTTTCCTTGCATTTTTCTTGCTTATAGTTGCAAGGATAGCAACTTACTTTTCCAAAGGCTGCCCCAAAGCCTAAAGGAAGTTGATTCTTGGATTACAGACTAGAGTTTAACACCCATTCCATAAAATGAGATCAGTGGGAGGAAAATCATGGCTCACAAATTTCATGTGGGCAGTAGGGGGTAAGGGAACTGGGGTGGCCAAATTGGCTTTCTAGCTGTGGTTCAACATCAGCTCCAAGTTCCCTCATTATTGGTGATGAGGCTGGAGCTGCTGGGACTTGAAATTCAGCAACAGCTGGAGAGTTTGGCCAACCCTCGTCTAGAGACTTCCAATACACGTGTTTACTTATGCAAAATTACTACCCATCTGCTTCTTCCAGTATGGACAACTAGGCAACATCTGTTTGGGAAGAGTCCGGAGGGAGTTTTAGATCCATCCCATCCATAACTTTGTCAAAGATTGTGTCAGAAATAAGTAGGAAGAAGAATTAAAGAGGAACAAGCAATAGGTAAAAAGATTATTTTGAAGACAATGATGGAGGTCTGTAATCTTACTTAACAAAACTTTCCTTGCTTGTTGAATTTAAAACACTTCTTCAGCCACAGTTGATGGTCATGCTGCAGAATCTTAGAGAAGCCAACTTTTCCATCATATTCATGTCAGATACTGCAGTGTATAAATCTAGAATGCACACTTCCATTTATAGCAGGGTCCTTACTAACCAAATGCTACTGCTCCACTTCTGAACGTTCATGCCAGCTTCTAGAGTGTGTTTCAAGCTCTTCCCAGCATACAATGCAGGATGCAGGTTTGTTGGTGTATATTCTAATGTAACAGGCATGAAGGTCCAGCAAGGCAACTGGAATTTTATACACTCTGCTCTTCTTGGTGGAGATCACAGAGCGAAATCTCTATAGTACTAGAAGTTGCTTTCCAGTAGTCACCCCATCCAGTGTCCTGTCCTTTCCTGAGAAGGAGGGTATAGGCACATAATAATGATGCAAGTTCACTCTTGCTGTGGATGCACAAGCTTGAATGCAAATTACAACTTGCTGCTTAGAAGCAAACTGTTGTGACAACAGCACTGAATGAATTTGAACAAGAAAAAGCCTTTGCAGGAGTCACAGTAAGAAACAAACTATCAAAGAAGAGGCAGACAAGAGTCAGTGGCATACTAAGGTATGGGCTGTGGGGGGAAGGACTGCACTGTACACAAGATTACCTTTGCCAAAAAGATATTTGTGCTGGCAGGTCCACCCACTTGCCTGTGCTCGTGGAGTGCAGAAGATAAAAGAAATTAAAAAGCAAAATCCACAAACCTTGCCAAGTGTACCAGCAGTGACTGCACTGCTGTACATGCGCTTGCCCTGGATGCCGTTTGATGACAGTATGATACCAAACAGAGGAGTTAGCAAAGCCTGAATACCCATGAATAGACTCTCATGGCCAAACTATAATAGTATGCAGTTGTGTGTGATCTATGTTCTAACTATTTTTAAAAAAGGAGAAGGCAGATTTTAAACAAGAGATATGAGCAAGGACATGCCCTTATGTTTAAATCGAAGCTGGTGTTTTGACCCTCAGACCCACAGTTTCTAATTAACTTTCCCCCAATATAATAGTTCAAAACCAAGGCTTGGGATAGGACTGCCACTCCAAGCAACTGGCTTGAAGGGTCTCATCCTATGATCCCCAAGTTGTGGACCTGCATCTCATGCTCTTGACCCTTAAAGACACAATCAGGATTGAAAAGGATTTTCTTTATTGTTTTGTTGTATTTTTATGGTTTCAATTTTATTCCCTTTTGTTTGGAGCTTTTTCCTAAAGGGCTTCTTTTAAAGAGAAACTTATTTTGAGTGGAAAGCTCTCCAGAGTGAAATATTAATTTTCTTCACTGTTTCTTTGCTAAAATTCAGGTAACGTATTTTAGTTTAGTCATTACTTTTGCTAGTTTTTACCGAAAAAACGTTTTAGATTTCACGAAGCAGACTCCTTCAAGGCAAATACCTTTCAAATGCTTTGACCACAACTTGCACCATCAGCCAGCTGGCTGTAGACTATGGGGGTTAGAAGCCAAGATATTTGAAAGATACCAGGTTGGGGAAAGCAGTCCAAAAGGTCTCTCCATCATGAGCCCTCCTGGAATTTGCAATATCTGTGTGCTTTCTATATTGGGAAACTGGAGTCAGTGATATAAGATCATCTTCAGCAAACTAAGAAAACCGATTCAGTGGTTTAAAAGGAAGGGTGGTTTGGTGGAGTCAGACGTGGCAGAATTTTATTGGCCTTGCTGAAATGTATTTGAAGCCTTCTCCTCCCTCTGTCCTTCCAGGGTATGTTGCTTAGAGATACAACTTGGCAAGGAAAACAAATTGTCTTCCAACTTCTAAGCAGTTATTAGACCAAGGGTATATTAGTTAGTGAAGATAACAGAACACTTATGCTTCCAAGGCACTAAGGAGCCCTAGACTGGGTTAAAATTAAAAAGATGTCGGCAGAAAGACAGTGTGCTTCAAGAATTTGCAGAATGCAGTGAGGAAGACTAATATCCCCTGGGCAGGAGACTGGCAGAAAGATGTGGGTAGAATAAAGGCGGCTTATGATTCTTCTAGCTGACCCTCTTCTTGAAGGCCAAAGAAGCTGCTAATCATCAGCTCTCTTAAGAATTCATTAATTCTTAAAGACTTCAAGAGCCAGATGGGAAGACATACCTGCAGTCCAAGGATTATCTCAGTCCTGAAAGTCACTTCTCATTATTTGCATGATATAATTGTGTGTCGTATCTTATACAGTTGTGGGACGTAACTTTCCCAACAATTCCTTTTAGTTCTTCACTGACAACCAGAGGGCAAAGATAGCTATATCAAACCTATCCTACGTTTTCTAAATAAGCCCCAAATATCCAGTTCAACCTGTGATATGGCTAAGATCTGCAAGTGCACCTCTATAAACAGGAGAAGACCTGGGAAGACAATGATACAGAAGGAAATGATGTCAAATCAAAGAGGATTACAACACATGGAAATGTGATGTGTCCACAATACAAGTGAATGCTTATGATTTTTTTCCTGGAGTAAAGTCAGTCAACTTAGTTCTAGGGACATCTGAGTAGGGGGAATTTGTGCTGGTTTTGTACATGAAAGAAAATAAAAGCTGAGAAAGTCCGAAAGGCATAATTCTTTAGCATCACCATTCAATCTGAAATGACTCAACTGCAGAGTTGTTCTGCATCAAATGCAGAGTTGTCCTGGTTGCAATTCCTTCTAACTGTATTCAAGAATGATTAGAATGGAGGACATCTTCCAGAAGGCAGGTGAACCTCAGGAATAGGTTCTCTTCTTTTCATTTGGTCTCTTCTCTTTTGGAAAGATTTGGTGTTCCTCTGCTGTATTATAGCCAACTTCATAATAACAAGCCAAACCATGAGACTTGACTCACTCCTAATCCATCAAGGCTTTTGTTATCCCAGAATGGCCAAGGACACCACATTTTTGACCTGTACAGTCCTTGAAGAAAGAGCAAATTGCCAGCATGAGGAAACACCTTGGCTAGGGCTCCAACAGAGGTCCAAATATGACTCAAAAAGTTTCTCTCTGGAGCACGCATGTCATTGTAACTGGGCCAAGTCTTTGGCAACAGATTCAGTCATCGGACCTATAGGTTTTCGCCTGGCTGATACTGAGGCTCTGTTGATGTGAAGTAATCCTCCAGAAAAGCTTGAAGGTATTCAAAGGTTGGCCTTTCCTCTGGATCCTTCCTCCAGCACTGGCACATCAGCTCATGTAGAGATTCTGGGCATTCTGATGGGCAAGGCATCCGATAGCCTCGTTCTACTTGATCTAGGACTTCCCGATTCACCATACCTAGGGCACAGAAAGGGCAGGGGGAGCAGTAGATCTTTGGGATTACTAGCATACAAGTAAACCCACCACATGCAAATTCTTCCTTGTTCCTCAACTTTGATCCATATTTTACTTTGTTGGAGTGAAATTGTGCTTTTCCGTTCATCGATCATACTGTTCAGGTAGACTATACAGTGGCACTACTAAGATTCACAGTTTTCCTAACAGCACAATCACTTCAATAGTGATTCCAGAAAAGTAATAGATTCCCCTTTAATGGATTGATCCAAGTGGAGACTGGAAATTGTTAGGCATGCTTTAATTTGTGATAAAGCCTTAAAATGTATTATTTTACTTATTTCAATATATAATCATGGAATTGGAAAGGATCATTTAGGTCAGGGGTAAATAATAAGGGACGAGGGCCACAGATTGCCCAATCCTGGTTTAAGCAATCAAATCCAATTCTCTTCTCTGGTGAGGAAGCAATTCAAGTATCCTATGCCCGAGTATTTCCAGTAAAAAGATGTCTACTACTTCTCTGGATATTTGGTTCCACTGTCAAATACCCTTATTGTCACAAAGCTTTTTTCTCTACCATTCATCTGGAATATGTCTTCCTGTAACTTAAGACTGCAATTCTTAAGTAACGTGTGAAATAGCCTTTGAATCAAGGTCAAGTTCTCGGCCTTTAAGAAACTCTAGGAAAATGTGCTCCCATCAGTCACCAAATCCTCCTAGTTTAAGAGGTCATACTGACTGGGTATCAAGCACCAATATCATCATCATCATCACCACCACCACTATCATATGCATAGCACAGGAGAACTGGGCATGTTTAACTTAAGGAAGAGAAAGCAAAGAGGAGACAAGATAGCAGTCTTCCAGGAATTGAAGGGATGTCATAGGGTGTCATAGGGAAGTGCACCTGATGAAAGCCAGTGGGTGAAAGCTTTACAGAGGGAGACCTCCTTGAAATAAGGAGGAACTTCCTGACTGTGAGAACTTATTAACAATGGAACAGCCTGCCTACTGGGGTTGTGGAGGCTCCATTGCTGGTGGCTTTCAAGGAAAGGTTTGACTGGGATGGTATGATGATTCCTGTCCTGAGCAGAGGGTTGGACTAAAAAACCTCAAAGGTCCCTTCCAACCTATGATTCCATGATCACCATCATCTCCCCCCTCTTTCCTTTCATTAAACTTATCTTCAATCTGTGCTGAATGCTGCCTCCCTCCTTCCTGAGTATTTGTTATTGGCAAAGGAACCCTACAAAGACAAAATTTGTCTTTGGAATGTCTTACATTTTTAAAACTGTCTGATATACACAGGCAGAGAACTTAATTTAAGAAACAGTGATGGATGACATGGCCAGCTCTGAATCAGGAGTTTTACATTTCTGTCAAAATTTACGTTAGATGCAGGAAAACTGTTGAAAGCCAGTAATGACTACAGCAGAACCACATGGCTGAAAAGTTCCTGAAGACAAGGCCAAGAGCTAATGAGAAAGGGAAAAATATTGACTGGTACTCTATAGCGTAATACACTGATACAAATAGTCTTCAATAATAAAGAGGCATAAAAGTTATGCACGACTGTGCCCCAATAAGGGCAAAACCCATAGAAGGCTATAAATTTAGCTTTTTAATTAAAAGAAAATACCTAAAAATATAAAGTCATCAAAGCTGTTGGCATTCACTTATATACTATATAAGGCATAATGTATTATTGTTAACCTTTTCTAAGCGAATCTGCTATTTCTTTAAGAAGAATCCAAGACATTTCTCAACTTTTCCTCTCGAGCCCAGAAAACGTCTTGCACATCAGAGCTGTGCAAAATGCCTCCAGGAGATCTGATTTTAAAGACTCCAGAAATATGCTGTCATATAGCTACTGGCTCGTATCTGTCCCTGTGCCTCAGGTGAAGAGAGCTGCAAAGTCTCTTAGTGCACCTACCGAAGCTCAGGAAGTTGTCCAACCTGACTGAATTAAAGCTTAAAGAGAGCCCTGTTTTAGAGCATGTGACTGTAAGACAGTGGTGTGATGAATCATGCTCTGTCTAGGGAAAGAAACAGCTTACAGATAATATACTGGGGAATTTCACCTAAGCTTTAGCTTTGCAAATGTAGGAAGCCAAATTCCGAGAAAGCAAAGGCTGCTTTAGTGCAAGGTTTGAGAAACTCCCTGAACCAAAAGCTTTATAGATGAAGAACTTAGGAATGTCCATATTCCTTGGACCCTTAAAAATAAAACCAGTTTCAGTGGTTTTTTAATGCTGTCTATGACTTGAAGAAAGATCATAGACAGAACTGTGGGAACACTCAAAAGTGCAGAAAAAAGTGAGATTTCAGTCAAAATGAATCTGAAATCAGTGATCTAGTTGCCCAATGCTGGCACATTTTTATCAAGATTATAGAAACCAGAAATGCAGAATCCAGAAGTATAACACCAGCTTGTTAACTTTCTTCACAGAGATAGCAACTTCAAGAATGAGCACCGCTTCAGAAGGGAAGCCGGTATAAATATGAAATATAAGCAAGCAAACAAATAATGTGTGCATCACATTGACCTGCTGCAACAACTGTACAGCTCTGTCTTGAAGCTCAATCTTCTGAGGCCAAGGCAAAGTTACTTTATGAGTCCCCAGAGATGTTATGTGAAGCCTGCTGGGAGGCAGCAGCCAAGAGGTCAGGTAGCAAAGCAAATTACAGAGTGCAATGTAAGTTGCTTCCTGGCATGCTTTCAAAAGTAAGGGAAAATAACACATAAGGAAGCTTTGCGATGAGGCTTTGCTGCATATGACTGTCTTGTCTCATTTACAGTTCTTCACAAAGAGTACCATCTCTTTGCAACGTGTCCATTCTGTCCCACTTAGACCCTCTGCTTCTTTTTCATAGCACACCAGAAACATTAAAGAAGGAAGACGGAGTAACCTGACAATCTAAAGTATTTGAAAGATATTGTTAGGAGCCTCCCATCTGGAGGCACCCCACTTCCTTCCATCTGGAGGCTGCGGCTGGGTTCAAAAATGTGGTTGGGGTGGTTTTGGCATAACCTGTTGTGTAAACCCTTTATTTTTTATCTCAGCATGATGTGCGAGCTCATTCACTAGGATTGATTCATTCTGTGCATTAGTGAGCTATCTTTTGGGGGGGGGGGCTGACAGCTCTGTGGAGTAAAGAGGGGCATTGGTGAGAATGGCCGTGATGCAAAGTGGAGGAAGTTGTACCACATGTATGTTGGGAACAGTTTATGATGTTATGTTGTTGTCATTGTCAAAATGCTTTACTGCAACCATATGTCTTTAGCAACACCAAAGAAACACAATCAGGACTGTAAACAAAACATACAAAGCCCCAATTTCACTGACTACTGACAGTAAAATATTAGCCAATCACAATTTGCCGCCTTTACAGCTAGCTGCCATGTGTGCATTGTGCTTTCTCTGGACTTTCCTCCTACATATTTCGCTACTTGTTAAGTGAGTACAAATCTGTACCTATAAGGAACAAGCACGTAATTTCTCAGGACGGTGGGTGGATTCTGCATGCAAAACACTGATAATGCCTCTAAGCTAAGTTCCCTTTCCAAATCAGTGTTGGTTTATTTGTTAGATTTCTATCCCACCTGAGTTCACTGTGGAAAGAAGGAATTCCCTACAGCTGCTTTTGAAGCTCCTGGGCCCCTAGCGCACAAGCGAACGCACGCTTACCGGGATACGGCACTCGGCCCTTGGTGGCCAGCTCAGTCAACAGTATTCCAAAGGACCAAACATCTGACTTGATGGTGAACCGGCCATACAGAGCAGCTTCTGGGGCCGTCCATTTGATAGGAAATTTAGCACCTGAGGAAGGGAAACAGCCGTAAGTGAAAAGGCTGAAGAACTACCTGTCAGATACCATTCTCTACAAATCACAAAGGGATGATGGTGAACAAGTGCATCCATGTGTGTTGCCATATTTGTCAGCTACTTTAAAAAAAAAAACATTCATCAGCTATAAGCAAGGCTGAAGTAATTTGAAACATTACCCAACCATGCACTTTATTGGCAAGGGAACCTCATGTACACCTGCTGGGCCAGAGGGAATTTTCTCCTTACTGATGGCCTTTTTGCTTCTTTGCACAGACTTCTTTCCAGGCAGTGTGTTTTCATCCGAGCAAGTAACCGAGGATGGCCCTACCTTGTCTTGCTGTGTATTCGTTGTCCTCGATCAGCCGCGCCAGCCCAAAGTCAGCTACCTTGCAGACTAGATTCTCCCCAACGAGGATGTTGGCAGCTCGGAGATCTCTATGAACATAGTTCATCCTTTCCACGTAAGCCATGCCAGAAGCAATCTAATGCCATTCCAATGCAAATGAAAGTCTGAGTTAGCTTGAACTAAATTTTGCTCTGTCTGATTTTACCCATTAAAGCAGATTAGGATCTGCCGTGTGCTAATCCAGGATACTGCTTAATTTGTAGTTCAATAGCATACAAAAATGATAGTACACCACACTTGACCTTAGCGAAAAGACTAAGAAGCGATACAAAAATTAGAAAGTATGTTAATTTTCTGGTTTTGTAAAGAGGCTAAGAACATTATTTAAATGCAGCCAATATTTATTTTTCTCTAGCCTGACTCACTTAAGATTACATGTCAAGGAATGTCAGACGTAAATGTATTTATTGAAATAGTTATATTTCACTTTATATAAATCAGTGTCCAATGTGATGCAATCAATTCATGCAAGGCAAAACCAAACAAAAATGCAGTAAACCCAAAATATAGGTCATCTGACAGATTTAGGACTTGGAGATCAACCAAAAGCAGGGTCTGATGAAAAGAGGTCCCGTACTGAAAGTAATGAGATATTTCATCCCCCCCACTCCCCAAATACT
Source organism: Anilios bituberculatus (assembly GCA_022379055.1). Taxonomy (NCBI): domain Eukaryota; kingdom Metazoa; phylum Chordata; class Lepidosauria; order Squamata; family Typhlopidae; genus Anilios; species Anilios bituberculatus. The sequence continues at coordinate 10,480 of JAJFZI010030947.1, forward strand.
GTGCATGCACCCAGATTGCTTTTTTATTGCTTCCACTTCTGGGTTGCAAGCAACAAAAGAATGAAATGACAAAAAGCAGAACAATGAAAGCTGTATTAAAACTTGTATCACTGAAATCCAAAAGCTTGGGTGAATAATCAGTTTTCCCTTGATATACAAACACTTCTTGGTTCCAGTCTGATGGGAATAAGGGTGGTGCCCAAGCTGAGAAAGACTTTTTCAAACATCTCCACATAATTTGAGAAACAAAGTAAAGTCAGATATTATTCAGGAAGATGTAAGACTTTTTCAGATACTGTGATTCCAAACCATTTTGAGGGTGTGTTGAACACCTTTTTGAATGAGCCTCTCTTTCCCACAGGCAAATAGGGTCTTTCTCAAAACAGGGGAGAAATCTATTAGGCAGGAGGTGCTTTCCATAGCAACTCAAGACCTACAGTTCTGTCCCAGAAATGATACAGTCCTAGAAAAGTGACACCAGGCCACCGTCTGCAGCATATGCAAAGCATTTCATGCTTACCTGTGCAGCCATATCCACTAGCTGTGGGAGCCTCAAATACTTGCCCATCTCTCCCTTCAGAAAATCCAGGAGGCTTCCTAGGGTAGAAGAGATGGCTGTCAGGAATTCAAGGAGGGGACAACTTTGACGATTGCAAGTCTTAATCTCAAGTGTACAGAATGACCGAAACGTTTCACCTTAGCCTATCAGCTGTTTAGAAAGTCATGGAAGGTTATTAAGTGTCCCAAAACCTTCCATTTTTATTACCCTCCTGCAAATGTAAACTGGAGTGTAATTCCCCACTCCTCAAATTTTGTAGCAACACGGCAAACAAGTGCTGATGAGTGAGCTGCCTGTGTGTCAAGCAACTTCAAAGCCTGTTCCGCACTTGCTAAACATGGCATGCATTTATTCTGCCCACATTTATAATACCTCTTTGGTTGTGTGAATGGATTCTTAGATAATCAGCAATCAAGCTATGATGGTAAAGATGGCTGGGAGAAGGTATGCTTTCTCTCCAAGTTTCACACTACTGCTTTCTAATATTTTGCTTATGTGTATCAATCGGTCCAAGCACAGAGAGTAGCGTCATTGGGCACCTTTGCACATGTACTCTGTGACGATGTAAATAGGCTCCTCTGAAACCACTGCATACAACTGCACCAGCTTTTCGTGGCGCAGTTTCTTCATGACTTGGGCCTCCTGCAGAAACGCTTCTGGAGACATTGTCCCAGGCTTCAGAGTCTTGATTGCTACCCTGGTAGTACCATTCCAGGTCCCTGGAGAAGAAACAGAAGTCACTTTCTCAACAAGAAGCATGTCTTGCAACAAGCCTAGTTTTCCAGGTGTCGATATCAAAACAAGTCAGATATGACACCACTATCATATTTAGCTTGTGTATCCAAGTACAAATAAAGAACCAGCACAGAATACAATTACTGTCAAAGACAACAGTGCTTGTGAATTTGATGCCCAAATATTTCTCTTCCAAAATTTCCAATTTGACCTGTTAGAAGTGCACTGTTTTAGAAGGAGTAAGAGTCAACATTTAAGAGAATATTAAAAATTAAACATTAGAATACTAAGATTATTCTAATTTTTGTATCCTTTTCCTAAAGAGTCAGGATTCACATAGGACTATAAAAATAACTCTTATTCAATTATCAAATGGCCTCAAGCTTTTCCACTTCAAAAAGAAATTATTAGAGCTCTTAGTCAGACTCTCCAGATATTTTATACTAAAACTCTCAGAAGCTGTTCAGAATTGTACAGAATCAACTTGTAACCAGATTTAACATATACTGTCTTTTAAAAGCACTTGCATTCTTTGTATTAAGGACACTGTTCAAAGTGAAACTCAAACACTACATAATAGATGATCAATATCTATTTGATGTACAGGGGTTTGATTCAAGTTCTTGTATCTTCATTTCCATTGATTACAGTGAATCTGCTCAAAGGAGGACTAAATTGGAAACCAGCCCATGGCATTTTATACTCAATAGTTATATTGAGTTTTTGAATATTCCTGTTTGTTTCTATTATGGTGTATAGCCAATAACGAAATAAAGCCATTTTGCAATGTAAGTAGAATAATCTTGCCTTGATCACTGTATTTACAAGAGATTATTACTCTTCATGTTTCTGGCCTTCCATCCATCTCATAAAGAACTTGAGTAAAAACATATCCCAATACAACTGCATTAATGACTGTTACAATGCCTTGAACTATTGCCCAGGATAATGCAATGACCCACATTCTTTTGGGACAAGTCCATAGGCTGATGTCACACTGCTAAAAGCTCATTCTATAGCAGCGAATATCTGTGGTGCAGGGCTGAACTGTTGGTTTCTTGGTGCTCCCTGAGCGTGGTTTTCCTCCTGCAAATTCTTCATTACTAGGCTAGGTAACATCTTCAGTGCATCACTGAACTCAAGAGAGCACTAACAACCACGTAACCAAACCTGCTGTCTTTTGCTGCAGTAGGTCTTACAGCAATACTATGAATTACTCAGCAAACCAAATAACATCTCCATAGTCATAGGACAGCCTCAAAGGAGAGGCTTCTTCCAGTACTTTTCCGTGTATGGCCATCAGTTCAAAAGTCTGTTGTAGGAATTCTTACCCATCCATACTTCTCCAAAGCAGCCTTGTCCAAGTTTTACTTCTAACCGGAGTGATTCCCGAGGGATTTCCCAAGCATCTTTTGCCAAACCTTGTGTCTGAGGTTTGCTGGTTGGGCAAACATTGGTGAGACGGTGACACAAACCATCTGCATGTTCTTTGAGATGGAAAAATACAGAATAGGACAGATCTTGTTAGATGTAATAAGTTATTTTTAAAGATTCAGTCTGAAATCTCCACTCTAAATTTCCACTTAAATATGCATTATTTATCTGCATATTTTCCCTACTGTATCATAAGGTGTTCCACAGACCACCAAGGAAGTACTTAAATGAACCCAAGATCAGAACATCTTATATTCCTTCAACTGAATATCTCTTATGGATATTGTGCTTTTTTGCTTTTTGTTTCTGTGAGATCATCTTTGAAGACTAATTCATCGTCATCTGGTACAAGGCACAACAATGTCAAAAAGACAAAGCAGACCTTCCACTGTCATCATGAACATTATGTCAATTATGCACTTGCATCATTTTAAAATTATACAAATGCGTAGATCACATGTTTATGCTACAATCTCATAATGCATGTGATATCACTTATCCCCTCTAAATATCTCCAATATCTGATTGCAAATACTTATTAAGATAGAGAAAACACTCATTACAATCTCAGATGTACATCAAATATCTAACCTTGTTTAGAAATGAAGTGCTAGTATATATTTAGACAATGGGAAAGACTGGGTTGAATTCTAACTTGAAGACTTACCTGCAGAATTTCCAAGTCAGGGTCAGAAACTCAGTACAATTTCATTTTTACCCTTCTTATTACATCATCAGTTAGAGGAATTTGTAAGAATGCTAGTTTTGAGTGTTGTTCAGTTATAGTTTTATAAATCACCAAGGGCTATATAAGTAAAGGCCAGAACATTAGGGTTAAGAGGAAACTACTAATAAAGTCTTAGAGAAATAAGCAGAATTAGCTATGGTCAGTCATAGATGGAAAATCACTAAGAATATGTTTAGCTGCACTGTGAAGTAACAAGATACATCCTCTGCCCATCTGTCTGAATGATGCAAGTCCCAAATACTGTATAAGTAAGATGGCTTCTTTCTTAATCATCTTGAAAAAGTATGTTAGAAAGAACTATGGAAATGAACAAATGACAAGTGATTTCAGTTTCATCTACCACCTGTCATCATTCACTGACAATCACTTGCTTATTCTCTGCTATTGTACATTTTAGGCACCACTCAAAACATGCATCTTAATATCTTCTCTGAAACATGAAGAAAAGAGGTGTCTTACAGATTGGGATGATGGTTCAACAGCAGCCAAGCCACACTGTGTCAAGCATTGGACCAATTTCTTAAACTTTGATTCAACTAAGCAATATTTTGCGTTCGTGTTGGATGTTTGATTTCTTGATGAAATGGTCAATCTGAAGAGCTTGGAAAATCTACAGCAATCTAACAGGCCATTTCATTCTAATTTTAATCTCTTACGTCTTAAATCACTGTCTAACCTTGTTCACCCTTTCCTTAGTCTAAAGTACCTTGGACAGGGCCTTGGTATACTGCAGAGTATCCTGCATCATCAAAAGCTGAAATGCTACTTACTGGAGTAATAAGCTACTAGCTGTTGAAGGCTGCTAAACTGTGTTCGGGAGGTGATATAGAAGCCACCATTGTCCAGCTTGCGGATCTTGTAGTGCTTCACGTTGAGACCTTTGGTGTTGTCAAAATCCGAGACAGAGAGGCAATAGGCACCTATAAAGGAAACGTGAGTACCACTTAAGCCTGCTATCCAGGAGATAATTTGCACCCAATATTTATCAGGTCTAATTACCCGATGATGGCAGGTCTGTGTGTGTTGAAAATAGTACCAATGCTACAAAAAAATTCAGTATCCAAATAACTGCGTTAATGCACACATGCAAGAATGTGCATTCATCACAACGATTATATTACATTATATCCTTCAGTGAAATCCAAGAACATTGGGTATAAAAAGCCATTTATTCCATTTTGTGCTGGCACTTTAGAATATGGAAAATATTGAACACATATTTATTGCTAAGCAAACATTTAAAAAAAATGCCTTGATGCCTGTGACATAAAAGCAAATGAATGATGCTACAGTCAGCAAGATAGTAACTTCACAGCACGATTAAGATGGGGGTGGAGGTGGAATGCAGAGCAGATACCCTTTGAAGAACAAAAGCCCCCAAGAAGCCCAGGCTGATCTAATTAGGCCTCCAGCTGAATCAGCTTTCATTCTATTCCTGTTAAACCTCACTAGCTAACACAGAGGGCCATGATAGAAGGTCCTTGCTGCAACTCTAAGTGGAAGAAATCTATAGGGAAAAACATTTTCTTCCTTCACTATTAGTATAGTGTTCTAATTAGGTTGAGAAAGTGATGCTGTATTATCTTGACTAAGGTATCAGTTGTACATTATTAACAGAATTCAAGATTATAAGATGCTTTCAAAACATATAACACTTCCCATTTTTAGGCTTCCTTTACACTTCTTTGTAAATTTATAACATGACTGAAATCAGGGATTTCCAATGGGATTTGTCTAGACCCCCTGGAGATCTTTTGTCTTGTCGGAGAAGTGATCAGGGATCAATTGCACTATTAATTTTTTAGATACTGGAACTGTCAGAATGATTTCCTATATTGTCCTTATATTTGTGATGCTTTCGTGATGTCAGGAAGAGGATGGGCAATTGGCAGCTGGAATTGAAAGAACTGGTTTACTGATTGATGACAATGCAGTTTGGAGGATCTAGTCTACTGACTGATGGCAAAAAGGGATTTGCTCCTGCTGGTCTACTTGCCACCAGGAGCAGTCAGCAAACTACCTGGCATATGAGACTTATATTGCAGAGGTCAGCATTCTCCAGTAGCCTTTTGCACTTGGCACCCAACAGAGATGCATGTGGAAATCCATGCACCCATGGAATGGGCAACCACGGGGAGAGCATCTCTTCCCTGTGAAGCAGCAAGAAGAGTGGCTGCCTCTCCCTGTCTGGTGGAGAAATAGAGGTGGAGGGCATAGAGTCTATGAAAAAAAAGAATTTTAGTGAAGGAGTCAGCAGGCACAAAAGGGTGGAAACCCCTTAACTAAATAATGGATACTAAAGCAATATTTGTGAAGCCCTGTCGAGGTCTCAAAGCAGATGTACTAAAATTGCTGTTCAGCCTTTATCCTCTTCCATTGGGCAAAATGTTTTGCTTCATATAATCATCATCTTTGTGACCTCTTTGTCATCTGAACAACTTCCATCAGAAATCTGGCTAACCAATTTTGGATTAGATCCAGATCCATGTTTAATTATCATGTATCAGACACATCACTCACACACGTAACTTAAGACTAAAACACGACTAACTTGCAAATAAGTATGTAATAAACTGAGGCCTATAGAACAGCTGCCGAGTCCAGTTATTGATCATAAGCAATCTTTGCCTTTTTTAAATATACCCAAACCAATTCCCAGCAGTCGGAATGTTATGGTAGTCCATTCATTCTTTCGCTGTATATGCATATATGAGAGCATGAAATGTATGCAGCCTTTACAATTCCCAGTATTTCACCATTATAGCAACACAGAAAATACTAAATCAGCTTTATGGGTGGATTTTGTTGATGGTATATGCACGCAGTTTGCAGCTATCCTTTCACCCACAACACAAGCTCTACAAATCTGTGCCAACAGTATAACAAACAACAGCCCTTGGCAGGTAACCAAAGAGGATCTAGAGAGCTAGCTGTTGCCATTGGTTACCCAGCTATTTCCCCACTAAGTGACCCAATTTCTACAGTTCTTTTGCAAAGAGGACAGGCACAGGGCCTATGTTTAAATCCTATCCAGTTCATCAGATTATCATACAAGAAGGAGAGTTACAGAGTACAACCTTGTTGCTAGAACTGACTTGGGATAGACAGCATGGATAGGCAGGGAGAATGAAGATGTTACTGACATAAGACAAGCCTACTTCCTTGGATTAAGAGCCCTGCAGAGGCCACACAAGATGCCATGTCTCAAAACCATGTAGTATACTGCAATAGCCCACAATTAAAAGAATGTTTAAATGTAATCTCTTTCCAACAGTTTATCATTTGGAAATGAAAATAATCTGCAATTGTCAATATTAACTGACGAAGATAATTGCTTTTCATTGGCACAGACACAAACCTAACAGAAGGCCTGTCCATGGTGCTCCTTTGCACTGAAAAGCATCTCCCTGGGAGAGCATTAGCTGGCTCAAATGGTGTTCTAGAACACAAAGCAGAAACACATTTAACTAAAGTCTTCATACACTTAGGTACCTGACTAAATGTAGAGGCTTTCGCTCATATCTATTTGCAGAGCGTTGATTGGATCTTCCTTCTCATTTGCCTCCACTGAGATGATTAGTTATTCTTCTTTCTTACCTTTCCTTTCAGACTGAGTGGGGCTTTCAATGATACTCAGAACATAAATGGAGGAGAATTTCCCAGTCTCAAAAGAGCCTGTTGCTTCTCTCTGTGAGTCAGAAATACCCAGCACAATAATTTGCTGAGAAATATAGGAGATGGGCTTTTAGGTAATTCTGACATCTTGCATCCTTGTAAGATCTCCAAACTATGTAGCCCCCAGAGTTTCTTTCTCTAACTATATCTACAGACAGATAACTGGAGATTGTTGACCTGCCATTGTACAATGTGAACTCCATACTGAGTTTTTACATGGTTAAATGCAGTCCATGGTCATTATTTTAAAAATGAATATTTAGGGTTAAAGAAAGATTACCTGAATTTAGTGGAGGTGAGGTGAAGGATATGCATTGGCCTTTAGAAATTTGGAAAACATTGTTCTACAAGCAGAGACAGAAATCCTACTGCAATGGAAGATTGATTTTCTATTAAGTTCTCTAGTGATCCTCATTCTCCTCTCCAATTATTATTACCTTTTGTGGTCTCACTCTCTCTCGCCAGGAAAGTCCCTCGGGGATTCTCAGGATTGAGCAGCAGCCGTTCAGATTCGCGGCGGGTGATCTTGCCAAAATACCATCTGTGGCGTTGAATACAGATAAGTGTGGAGAGTTCCCAAGTTCATTCAAATCATCGTTAACATTTTTACAAACAGAGGAATCAAACATTCTCTTTCTTGCCCAAATAGTTTTAATCGATAGGAAAGAACACGTATTTTTTTAGCTAGTGTAGTAAATAAACAAACAAAAAAGATTGAGGACCTGTACTCCAAATAGCAAAACTGTAGATTTGCAATGAATAATATAAAGCATTTCAGATTGCAAGTGAGGGGGGAAAACCCCTGATTTTAAA
>JAJFZI010031314.1:0-22232 GCA_022379055.1 Anilios bituberculatus
TTCCAGGCAGATGCTGGACAGCCATTGACCAAATTTTGGTTCCTGTCCTGAGGGATGGGGATGGGCTGGATGCCCTGAAAAGACCCCTCACTCAGCCTCACAGTGGTAAGGTAACCCCTGTCTTGTATTGTGGATATTCGTGTGCAGATTGTGGAGAGTCGGCGCATCCGGGCCCTGTCCGCTCCTGACACCAGAATGGTAAAGGGGCCTGAGCTGGCCCAGCTTGCTCCTTGGGCAGAGCCTAACTCTTTTTCCCTGGTCCCCAATCAGGGTGCTTGACCAGGGATTCCTGCATCGCTCTCTTTTTTCCGGGTTTTTCAAAGTTAGCCTTGTGCTTAGCTCTGTCTGCTACAAGTTAATCTCCTGCCTTTGAAACTGGAAGCCTTGGGGCAATGTCAGTGGGCTCCTTTGCTTTCAGATCAGTGACAGAGATGCCAGTCCAACTGTTGGAATGCTAAACGGCAGGTTTGTGTTAAGCAGCTTGGACCTGAGTGCTGGTCAGTGCTGATAGGAGTTAACACAGAGGAGAAGAGAGATGCCCTGTGCCTGTTCTCTCCCTGTTAGGGTGCTTCACAGGGGAGACTCTGCCCATGGTGAATGAAAATGAGGGGCAGAATTCCCTTCTTGGCACAATGGATTTCACGGGCCGGTTCTGGGGCAGAAAAAGAGAGACTTTGATTTACAATTCTGCTGAGCAGGAGATTGCCAGAAGAGCAAGAGAGTCCTGGCAAATTTCTGAGCTCTAGCAGCCTCAGAACCTGAGCACTTCTGCTCTCCTGCTCTGGATGCTTGGGCTTGGTGATGGGCTTGGTGTGCAGCACCCTGGGCCTAAGATTGAAGCTGGAGCGGCAGTGGTGATGGTTATAAATTAAGAGGATTGTGATCCGATAGCAGGAATACAATTATGGACCTTCCCAGGGAGGTGGATCTGGGAAGTTCCCTGGGGATCCACCAAGCAGAGGACTCTACCATGTGAGGCCCTATAGCTGTTGCTTCCTGTGTCGGACATTCTGTTGAGTTATTGGTCATGGCTTGATTCGCTTTCCCCTTCCTAGGACATGCTCATGCAGCTGGCCAAGGCTGTGGCCAGCGCAGCTGCCGCTTTGGTTCTGAAGGCCAAGAATGTGGCCCAAAAGACCGAAGACTCTGTGCTGCAGACTCAGGTGATCGCTGCTGCCACACAGTGTGCCCTCTCCACTTCCCAGCTGGTGGCCTGTACCAAGGTGAGTGCTTCCACATCAAAGCTAGAGCAGCAGCAGGAGTGAGTTCCTTGCATCTAGGTAGCCCTCGTTGTTCCCTGTAAGAGTCTGGGCCAGGAGATGCCCTTATCCAGAGGCCTGTTGGGTCAAGAAAACAGCAAAGGAAACTTTATTTTTTCCTGAGACGCAGTCAGCTGCTCCACAATGAGTTCAGTTCCTGTTGAGTGATAGACATACACATGTCTCTGCTAAGATTTTTCTCCTCCATCGGGGGTTGTCAGAGTTGAAACTTGTGCCTCTTGCATCTTTTACATGACAGGTGGTCGCTCCCACCATCAGCTCACCTGTCTGCCAGGAACAGTTGATTGAAGCTGGAAAGTTGGTGGCCAAGTCAGTGGAAGGTTGTGTGGATGCATCTCAGGCGGCCACCTCAGATGAGCAGCTGTTGAAGCAGGTGGGAGTAGCGGCCACAGCTGTGACCCAAGCTCTCAATGACCTCCTGGAGCACATCAAGCAGCACACCACTGGTGGGCAACCAATTGGGCGCTACGATCAGGCCACTGACACCATCCTCAACGTCACAGAGAACATCTTCAGCTCCATGGGAGATGCCGGTGAGGAAGATGGGGCATGAGGGTGCCCCCAGTCCACCAGGGGCTTAGGTCCAGCATGTGAGATATTTATCTCTCATCACCGCCCCTGCTGTCCCCACCACCCTCTAGGAGAAATGGTGCGGCAGGCTCGTATTCTGGCCCAGGCCACATCTGACCTGGTCAACGCCATCAAGGCCGATGCAGAAGGGGAGACCGATCTGGAGAACTCTCGCAAGTTGCTCAGTGCGGCCAAGATCCTGGCAGATGCTACGGCCAAAATGGTGGAGGCAGCAAAGGTCTGTGTGCAGGGAGAGGGGTGCTAGCTTTGGACATCCTTCCTGCAGGCCTTGGCTGTAGCCAAAGCTTGGCCATGGCAGGAAGCAGCAGCTGCAAAAAGAAGGTGCACTTTTTGGTAGGGTGGAAACGTGATTGGCCCCCCTCTCAGGATGACATCTGATGCCCCAGAATGTAAATACCCACATTTTGCTTGAGGGATGGCCCCTCCAGGGCCAGCAGGAAAGGAGGGGCTCAACACAGAACTGGCAGGGAGAGTAAAGGTTCTGATGGTTGCCCTCCTGCTTACTTGTCAGGGGGCTGCAGCTCACCCGGACAGCGAGGAACAACAGCAGCGCTTGCGGGAGGCGGCTGAGGGACTCCGCATAGCCACAAATGCTGCAGCCCAGAATGCAATCAAGAAGAAGCTGGTGCATCGGCTGGAGGTCAGTGTCTGGGAAGATAATGGGGAGGGCGCCAAGTATCCCTTCTCCTCTTTCCTGAGACTCACCAGGCTGGGCAGAGGACTCAGAAGGCCAGTCCCACCTTGCTCTTTTTCCACAGCATGCAGCCAAGCAAGCAGCTGCGGCTGCCACCCAGACGATTGCCGCCGCCCAGCACAGTGCCACAGCTAGCAAGAACCCTTCTGCCCAGCAACAACTTGCACAGAGTTGCAAGGTCAGCTGAAACGGGGGGGAAAAGTTACTGATATTTCTTTGGAGTTTAAGCACCAGCCCCCTTCTTTGGCCATGTGATCTCTCTAATTCCTTGCCCCATTATTGCCATCCTCTGCGAAGTGGGGCAGGGTAAAAGAGGACCAGCCCCAGGTTGAACGGTGAGGGCCTTATGGAGCCTAGCAGTGCAACGAGGGGGCCAAGTAGGAGTGAGCTATTCTGGGGGTATGGCTTGGCCTCTCCTGAGGACAGAGATCTGGGCCCAGTTGTGCAGAAGGCAAAGGGTGGCTTCTGCAGATAGTTGGCAGCAAGGCACTGTGTGCAGCAAGCCAGGCCCTGGAGGTTGCTGTGTCCTTTGCTGAGAATTTGCCAGCCTGTCAGCAAAGAACAAGGAGCAACCCTTGACAGGCTGGAGAGCAGTTCTAGAGAGAAGATGGAGGTGGCAATGTTTGAGCCACTGGTTAAGTCAGATAATACCCTGCAGAGGATGCGATAAAGTTAGGAAGTGCTATCCCAGGACCATGGCACCTGAACGAGAGCACAAAACCTGGCCAAGGTCTGGTGCTTGTTCAGTCATGAGGAGGATCGGGTGCAGAAAGAAGCAGCAGAAGGAAGGCAGTTGGGGTGAAGAGGGTTGGAAAGGAGACCAAGATGGCAGAGTCCAGTCTCTGAAGTGGGCAGGGGGTGTCTGGGCAGCTCCCTCTCCATCCTCTCTTCCAATGAGAACATGAGAGGAGGGACTTGAAGGATGGGGCTGCCCTGCCTTATACTCCAAGGCAGTATGGCTTGAAGGGGCCTTTCCCCTTCCACTACATAGATAAGCATCTTCCTTTTTAATGCTTTCAAGACTACAGTTTAGTGTCTTCTACTGCAGAGGTCCCCAACCACCAGGCCGCAGTTTCCCAGCGACAATCTCTCAGTTATGGAGTCGTTTGCAAAGTGCAAACGGCCCCGTTGCTGTGCACTTGACAAGGTTGTCAAGCGCAGTGTCTGTGGAGATGCCGGCTTCACCACAATGACCCATTTTCAGTTGCTGTGGTGATGTCATGTTTAGTGCATGCACTTTTTGGTCCCCATCCTGGCAGCACCATGTAGGGGTGGAGCCAAAAAGGTTGGGAACTACTGTTCTACTGCTCTTACAGCATCATAACATCTTTTCCCTTTCACTCTTGACAGGGGGTGGCTGATCAGATCCCAATGCTGGTCCAAGGAGTTCGCGGTAGCCAGTCCCAACCTGATAGCCCCAGTGCACAGCTGGCCCTCATAGCTGCCAGCCAAAACTTCCTTCAGGTGAGCAGAGACACTTGGCTGTGAGCAGGCAGGCCAGGCCAGCCCCAGGGGCAAGAGGCTGGGGAGTATTCTGGGTGAGATATTGCCCCATGCCGTGACTACTCTTTTTTCCATTTAGCCTGGTGGGAAGATGGTAGCTGCTGCCAAGGCCACCGTGCCAACCATCTCAGACCAGGCCTCTGCCATGCAGCTTAGCCAATGTGCCAAAAACCTGGCAGCAGCTCTTGCAGAACTGCGTACTGCAGCCCAGAAGGTAAGGAAGCTCCCAGTGGAGCCAGCACGTGGAAGTCTGTAGGATCAGCCTCCTCAAGCTGGTGCCCTAGGATGGCACGGAAGGTCCAGTCCATGGACCATTTGGGGGGCTTATCTGATCTGCTGAAGAAGCCAGCAACGCCCAAGGTTTCATTTTTTTCTGAGTCACAGCTGCGGTTTGAATTGACTTCCCAGCTTCAGCAAGCAGCTATAGGGGTTGGAATCCCTGCTGACTGGGTCCCTGGGTCCTTTGCTTCACCAGGCTCAGGAGGCCTGTGGCCCTCTGGAGATCGACTCTGCCCTCAGCTTGGTGCAGAGCCTGGAGAGAGATTTGCAGGAAGCCAAGGCAGCAGCACGGGATGGCAAGCTGAAGCCACTTCCAGGGGAGACGGTATGTGAGAGGGTGGTGGCGGTTTAGCAAAGGGATTCGAGTGGGCAGGAGGACAGAAAGAAGATGGAGGGTACTGTTGAATGGTTCCTACACTCCTTTTCTGGCCTGTCTCTGCAGATGGAGAAGTGTGCCCAAGATCTGGGGAACAGCACGAAGGCTGTCAGCTCAGCCATCGCTCAGCTGCTGGGAGAAGTTGCCCAGGGCAACGAGAACTACACAGGTACTAGAGTTTCCCTTACGGTCACAGTTGCAGCCGAGCCCCTTCAGACAGGATGAAAGTCTGGGCAGACAGATAGGCCAGTCTGGGATGCTTTTCTTTCTTCTTATCCAACAACAGCTCATTCCTTTTTGAGCTTCTGCCTTTGGCTTGAGAAGCAGGCAGCTCCTTCACCCTGAAGCATTGCTGGTGTTTTCCTTTGCAACACTCCAGCCCAGGCAAATATCTGCCCTTCTCCTTTGATCTCTTTGTGGCACATGATCCATGCCCTGGTCCATCCTGGATGCATATACATTCTTTGGGTAGCACAGAAGAATGGGATGGGATGGGTAGCAGCTTGCAAAACAGTCAACAGTCAGATCCTTGCTCCTCCTCCTCCTCCCCGCAGGGCTTGCAGCTCGGGATGTGGCGCATGCCCTGCGCTCCCTCAGCCAGGCTGCCCGGGGGGTGGCTGCCAACACAGATGATCCCCAGGCCCAAGCAGCCACGCTAGACTGCGCTGGAGATGTCATGGACAAGGCTAGCAGCCTCATCCAAGAGGCCCGCAAGGCAGTGGCCAAGCCAGGAGATCCCGAGAGCCAGCAGCGTTTGGCCCAGGTGAGCCGCAATGGCCGGCTAAGGCCCTGCTGTTTGAAGAGCCCTACTGGGAGCAGGCTGTCTTCCTAGTCACCATCATAGGGCAGGCAATTCCACTGGAATTCTCTTGGCAGGTGGCCAAGGCTGTGTCCCAGGCGTTGAACCGCTGTGTGAACTGTCTGCCGGGGCAGCGGGATGTGGACGCCGCCATCCGCACCATTGGTGAGGCCAGCAAGAAGCTGCTGGCTGGTTCGGTGAGTGTGCAGTCGCTTCCAGACAAGAGGAGCCCTAAAAGGAGGCTGCCAAATGAAGGGAGTGGCCTATCTTAAGAGTCCTGCTTTGAAGGTGGTAGGGGCACAGGGAAGCTCCAAGCCAGATGGCTGTTGATAGGGCAAGCAGTTTGCATTTAAGGGCCCTGTTGTCAGTTTTTCAGTCCTTTCTGAGAATTCTGTCCCATGGGGCAGAGCCCAAGGTCTCCTGCAGTTGGCTTCGCAGGGAGACTTGGCTTGGATGGGAGCTCACAGGTGTCGTCCAGGAACTTTGGGGCTGGAAGATAAAGCAAAATGGTCAGGCCAAGGAAAGGGGCAGTATTCCATGCTCTTAGCTTGGCAGCTGGCTTGATGACTGTTTGCAGGGGGGGGGTCTAGGCACCCTCCTTGCCTTCATCCAGGGTGGGGAAGCAGAGCTCACTGTACTGCTAATGCAGCTGTAAATGTGACCCAGTTGAGAGGAGATGGGCCCTCGCCTGAGCCCTGTTTCTTCTCTCAGTTCCCTCCCAGTGCCAAGAATTTCCAGGAGGCCCAGAGTCACCTGAACCAAGTGGCAGCTGGCTTGAACCAATCTGCCAACGAGCTGGTACAGGCATCGCGTGGGACACCCCAGGACCTGGCTAAGGCCTCCGGCAAGTTTGGCCAGGACTTCAGTGAGTTTCTGCAGGCTGGAGTAGACATGGCTGGACAGTCCCAGGTAAAAGATGCTGGGGTGAGGGTGGGCTTCTGTGCTCCCAGGACGGAGTTTCTTCTGCTGGGAGGGTTCCTTGGGAGCACATATGAGTAGGCACCTCTGTATCTGCCTGCCTAGCCAGGCTGGGTGAGAACAATCTGTAGGAACAAGAGAGCCACTTTAGTCTCCTCCCACACTGCATCACCCAGGCATCCAAGGGAGACTGGCAGGTAGCTAGTTGTCAGGGAGGGGCAAAGCAGTAAGCCAGGGCTCCCGCTTTTATGTCAGAAAGCTATCTAGCAAATATCAGGATGCTTGTGTGCAATAAAGTAGGTGGTGATTGCGAGGGACACAGTGTGGGTTCTTGCTCCTGCAATGGTATTCCAGTGAGGAGGAGTTGTGACTTTTGGGCATCTCGCCTTGTGCTCATGTTTAAAAAGAATGTGCATATTGCTCGGAGTTCTTCGGAAGGGTAGCAGGTTATAATTATGAAATCTATCAATCAATCTTAGGGGGTGACTGCAAAGAGGCCAGAGCTATCACTGCCAGAGAGTCATTGCAGCCAGAAGTTAAGACTGGCTAAAGGCAATAACGTGCTTGCTACCATGGGTCCCAGAACTATACCTGTGGCTTGATAGAGGAGATCCATGACTGCTCCTCTTGTCTGAGGAGCAAGCAGAGGCAGGGCCAGCCGGCCAACAAATTATTGGGCTTGTGTTTCTTGCCTCTATCCTCCATGGAAAAGGAGGCAAGAAAGGTGGGGACCAAGTTTCTCCCCTCATTTCTAGTAAGCGGAGCATATAGAAATATGTAGGCAGGAGCTTGGGCTGCACTTGTTCAGTCTAGACAGCCAGACTCTGTGCATTGCCAGAGAAGATGGCATGGGCAGTGCAGGGCTGCTCTCATTTCACACTGGCTGATGGGAACAAACCAGTGGTCCTTGTTACTGCTGGGGAGGGAGAACAGGATGGGGATGGGACATGGCCAGATGACTCTCTCTGCTTTTCCCCACAGTCTAAGGAGGCCCAGGCGCAGGTGGTGTCCAACCTCAAGAGCATCTCCCTCTCCTCCAGCAAGTTGCTCCTGGCAGCCAAAGCACTTTCCGCAGACCCTGCAGCACCCAACCTCAAGAACCAACTGGCAGCAGCAGCCCGGTAAGCAGTTTCCCGTGTGGTGCTGCGGGGGAAGCCTGCTGGAAGGGCTGCCCTTCCCAGGGCAGGTGGGAGGGGCAGGCCAGCCATTTTGTGCCTGACTGCCTACAGGTGCTCTTCCCAGGGCCTGTTCAATGAGGCTTAGCTGTAGTGTCTCCCTTTCTGTCCCTCTCCCCCACCTCACAGGGCTGTGACCGACAGCATCAACCAGCTGATCACCATGTGCACTCAGCAGGCACCAGGTCAGAAAGAATGTGACAATGCTCTGCGGGAGCTGGAGGTGAGCTAGCTGGCCTGTAGCCAGTCTGAGGAGGGGGTGTCAGGGCAAGCCCTGGCCTGGGATTAATGTGGCCCCTCCTCTCCTACACAGACAGTGCGAGAGCTCCTGGAGAATCCCACCCAGGCTGTCAGTGACATGTCCTACTTCAACTGCCTAGACAGCGTCATGGAGAACTCCAAGGTGAGTGAGGGGGTGGGCCTGTGTCAAGGGGGCATGCAGGGAGATTGACCCTAGTCTTGAGGCCTGCAGGTCTCTCTCTCCCCCGCGCCACCAAGCTCAGAAATCCAGGCTAAAGCAACCCAGACAGAAGGAAGACCATTTCTGCTGAAACGTATTCAGCAAAGGGAGCTCGTTGCTCTCTGGGTCACTAACTCATCGGTCTGTACTAATGCTTGGGAAGTTTTCTGCAACATTCCAGGGCACCTCTTTTCTTTTGTATGGATCCACCATTCCTGTCCTGCTTTCTGGAACAAGAGGAGAACTTCTTTCCATTGACCTTGCTGGAAACTCCGACTCCTGGTCTCGTTTCGCTGGACTTGCTGTGAAGATTGCCTTTTGTCTCCTGCAGGTGCTGGGTGAGGCCATGGCTGGCATTTCCCAAAATGCCAAGAACAGCAAGCTGCCCGAGTTTGGAGAGTCCATCAGCACTGCTTCCAAGGCCCTTTGTGGCTTCACTGAAGCGGCTGCCCAGGTAGGAAGCCAGAGGCCTGGACCCCTCCTGAAACAATAGTAATGTGAATCTTCTCTCTGGAGATATTGCCTTCCCTGTTCTCAGATCTCCCTAATTCCCTCCTCCACCTTTGCCTTAGGCAGCCTATCTGGTCGGTGTCTCGGATCCCAATAGCCAGGCTGGGCAGCAAGGCCTAGTGGACCCCACCCAATTTGCCAGAGCTAATCAAGCCATCCAGATGGCCTGCCAGAACCTGATTGATCCAGCCTGCACGCAGTCCCAGGTAACCCCATTGGAACCTGCCTTGTTGGGGGGATTGCTTAGGGGGGGGGATGGAATTGCCCCTTGAGCCAAGCTTGTCTGGATTCAGGAAGCAGCCAAGGGCTTGGCCTGCCTATGGAATACTTGCACAGAAGGAAGTCTGCAATGCTTGCTTTTTTGTGGCAAAAGTGAGGTGTAATTCCCAGGCACCCTTTTCCTTTCTCAGGTCCTGTCAGCAGCCACTATAGTGGCCAAGCATACCTCTGCCCTTTGCAACACCTGCCGCCTTGCCTCATCTCGCACTGCCAACCCCGTTGCCAAGCGTCAGTTTGTCCAGTCTGCCAAGGAGGTGGCCAACAGCACAGCAAATCTTGTGAAGACCATCAAGGTACCCCAATGCCGAACTAAGGAGGTGGCCTTCAGGGGAGAGCAATGAGAACCCATCCGTGGAATGCATGGAAGGCACGAGAATGCAGGAATGTAAACAGAATGTTGGTGTCTTACTGGAACATGACTTGAGCAGTTGTGTTCCCTTAATCTGTGTACTGAATTTTCTGGGTTTCTACATTACCTTGAATCACAGCCATCTGCAGAGCAAAGAAAAGGAGGAAATGATAAAAAGTGTGTGGCATTGCAAATACCCCCAGCACTGACATGGAGAGATTTGGAAGGCGTGCAACACGGCCTCCTGCCAAGATGGGGGTGCCCAGGTTGGAATGGGCACCAAATTGGCACTCCTACTGCAGGCTGTAGGTTATTTTTTATTGACTTTCTCTGCCCTATAGCCTGCAATGGGAGCAACAGAAGGGTAAAAAAAAAAAGCAAAACCTCACCTTTCTGTGGGGGACCTTCTTCCTCTAAAATGGCAATATTTCACTTCTGTTCACTATTTTCTGGGCAACTGAAAGTGACATACTGCCATTTTGAAGCAAAAAAACTACTAAAATGGCCTTGTCGCTCTGGTCACCATTTTTGAGCCATGTGGCAGTCATGGGTGCTTTTTCAGCATCGGAAGGTGTTTTTGGTGGGACCATTCCTGGCACCTCACCCATCCCTTACTACACTTGATTGCAAACGCTTGCAAACTTGTGACACAATGTTGTACGCAAATATACAAGGAGCATCTTTTGGTTTACGTTACTACATCAGACATTTTGGCATTTTGGATGATGGGTTATGCACTGAACCATAAACTATTAAATGGGTTCAGGTTGCAAAATCTTGTTAAGTAATAAGCAAAATAAGATTGGGAGTAAGTGATTTTGCAGTTTCAAAGTCTAGAGGCCTGGCTGAGCAGACCGTGCCATTTGAAGCCATGCATGGAGTCAGCAGTGCCATACAGTGATTAGAAATGCCATCTTTAGCTGTGATAATGGAAACATTTATCATAAAAATTAAAATTGGAGTTGTCCATTGGAAACAGATACAGAGGCCAGTATCTGAATCCTGTAGGTGGTTAAATGTTGAATGGATTATGTTAGATAGGAACACAGCTTCTGACTGGAGCCACACGGATAAACGAGGCAACATACAGACTCAGACTGATGGGATGGGTTGTTGTCTTGCAAAGATGAAGGATAATTCCTGGCCAGATTAATTGCTGTAAGGTTGTGAACAACCTTGCCACTGCAGGCTGGACCCACTCCGATTTGGCTGCATGGCTCTAAGCTTCTCACAATCGGGTATCTGTGGAAGTAAGAACTGGGTAGGTTGCAGGTCCTCCTGGGCTCCAGATTTCACAGCAGCTTCCCCATTGAACTGTGATGTCCACCAGGAGCATTGGAGCTCAACCCAGGATGGGGATCTTTCTGCAGGCCTTGGATGGTGCTTTTACTCCAGAGAACCGTGAGTGCTGTCACGAAGCCACAGCCCCACTGATTGAAGCGGTGGACAACTTGACTGCTTTTGCCTCTAACCCTGAATTTGCCACTGTCCCTGCCCAGATTAGTCCTGAGGTAAGTGGGCTCAGGCAGGCAAAATGAGCCGGTCCTGATCTGGAAGAGGCTGGAGGGTTCTGTCTTGACTGCCCTCTGCCAAATGCTTGTCAGTGCTCTCTGCTGCTTCTCCACAGGGGCGCAAAGCTATGGAGCCCATCATCTCCTCTGCCAAAACCATGCTGGAGAGCTCTGCAGGCCTCATTCAGACTGCACGCTCCCTGGCTGTCAACCCAAAAGACCCTCCCAAGTGGTCAGTCCTGGCTGGCCATTCACGCACAGTCTCCGATTCGATCAAGAAGTTGATCACCAACATGAGGTGAGGCCCACTCTTTTGCCCTAACATTATAGACCCAGGACTTTCCCCAAAAGAGTTGAGTTGTGGACCTCAGTCTGAGGCCCTTCTGATGTAGGAGAAGAGAGGGGGCTCTCTGAACCCCTAGTGTGCTCCCAGTCCTTATCTGCTACTCGGAGGGAAACCTTTTTTCAAGCAGAAGGTAAATGAGAACAGGCAGGCCTGGCCTTGCATAGCTGCCATTGCTTCTGGGTAACCCAGGAGAGGGACAGACATACCAAATCCAGATGTGTGTCTGCCATAGCATTGCAGGGGGAGCAGAAGGAGGCAGAGTCCAGTTTCCCCCAGTTCAAAGAGGGCAATATAGAGAGGGAGGAAAGGCAACCAAAAGTGATGGGGTGGGAACAGGCCCCCTAGCAAAGAATGGCTGCATAAGTGGTGCCACCTTGGCTTGGTGCATAGACAGGTAAGAGGACATTCACTGGAGGATACAAGATGCAGAAAGCAGACAGAAAATTTTCTCTCTCACAATGCTCAAACTAAGGATCATCTACTAAAAAGAAACATAGGGTGATTCAGGACTGAAAAGGGGAAGAACTCCTGTGTCTGAATCATCAGCCATGTAATCATATGTTGGTGATTCCGAGGTAGCTGGTGTTTTTTTTCCCAAAACTAACAGAATAAATTCAGAGGTTCAGACAAGTCAGTTGCTTCCTCTGGGTCACCTGCAGCCTGCCTTGAATACCAGATGTTGGAGAGCCGCAGTGGAGGAAGGCTGTTATCCTCACCCACATCTGTGAACTTCTGATGGTCACTGTAGGACTTGCCAACAGAATTGATAATCGTTATTGATTTCCTGCCTTCCTCCCCCTGGATGTTTCATCTGAGAGCAGAAGATCCCTAATTCTGGAGCACATAAAAGGCCTAGCTACCTAAGTGTCCAGCCAGAAGCAAAACACACTTGCACCCATCGTTGATGCTGGGAGGAAACCTTGGGCCATCTTGGCTATGAGCCAGAGAGAGCCTCCCTCAGGACATTGTGCTGGGAGGCCGGGCATGCAGAGACAAGTAGGGAGATGACCCCACATGCTTCTGGGATACACCTGTGCACACATACCCTCACTATTGCCATTTCTCCAGGGACAAAGCTCCTGGCCAGCGGGAGTGCGATGAGGCCATTGAGACGCTGAACAGATGCATCCGGGATGTGGACCAAGCCTCTTTGGCAGCTATCAGCCAACAGTTGGCCCCCCGGGAAGGCATCTCCCAGGAGGTAGGGAATTCCATACACGTTGCCCCTTGCTCGTTGAGGTAGCCACCAGGGCTTGAGTTGCCCCCTCCCCAGAGTCCTGCCCTTCCCTGTCTGTGACTACATCCAAGTGGGGGGGTCCCAACCCCATGTGCGCCAGAGGAATTCCCACCATCCTCCCCTCCTACCAGGCATGAAAGGGACCAAAGGGCTTTTGCTCCCCGGGGGCCCTCTTCAGACCTGGCTCTGTTCTCTGCTGCTGCCACTGGGGGTCCCTTATCTGCCGCTTGATGCTGGCCTGCAGAGGCCCCAGAGCTTGTGTTTCCTCTTTCCTCAGGCCCTGCACAACCAGATGCTCACAGCCGTTCAAGAGATTGGCCACCTCATTGAGCCCGTGGCAGGTGCAGCACGTGCAGAAGCCTCCCAGCTTGGCCATAAGGTGAGGAGGCCTGGCAGGTGGAGAAGGGGAGCACCACAGCCAGAGGTGGGCAGGACAGGAGAGGCTAGTCTGGGTCAGGAAGACCAGAAGGGACAACCCCAGTGATTCATTTGGCTTGTCCTTGAAGAACAGCCTGGTCGGCCCTGCGGTCGGAAACAAAGGGAATAGGGCTAAGAATGGGGTGTCTGGTCCAGGCTGGGACTTGAACAGAATTTGTTCACAGCCTGTCTGCAGGCATGTTTCTCTCTTTCAGCCCAAATCTAGACCTCCAGACCCTCTTCCCGTGCAAGAGGGAGGGGCGGCTTCTGGTCTGCCTTGTTAGGTTGCTGTAGAAAGGGCTTTGAGCCCCTTAACCATGGAGGAGGAATGCTTCTGGGATGTACCTCGGGCTTGGGCAGTTGGCAGCTGTGGATACTCCAGATCCTCCTCCTGTTGCTTTTGGCTGGGTATGCAGCAGACGCTCAGCCATACTCAAGAGGAGTCTGGTGGCCTACGGTTCAGGAATGCAGGCCATCTCAAGGAGCCATGGATATTGTTTTCCTGGCTTGGGTTTAGGGCAGTGGTCCCCAATCTTTTTGGCCCCAAGGCCAGCACTGTATGCTGTTGTGGAGCTGGTGTGCGCATGCACGCAAAACACAGTGTCACCACAGCAACCCAAACTGTCGCTGTAGTGATACCATATTTTGCGGCTGGGTTTCACCACTGAGAAGCCTGACGCAAAATTTCACAGCTCTGTAGCTGCAGAGATGCTGTTGCTGTGTAATTTTGCGGCCAGCTTCTTAGTGATGAAGCCAGACTGCAAAAAATGACGTCACCACAGCGATGGTGTGGGAGAATGTTATGGCCTAGTCAGCTCTGGTTGCGACCAGACTGTGGCCTGGCAGTTGGGGAAATCTGGTTTAGGGTGCTCTGCAGGCTCACTGATTTCAGTTTTATCTTCCAAGGAATTCAGGACAAGAGGTTCCTCCTGTTCTGCCCCACACAATCCTTAAGACAATCTAGCATGCGAGGCCAGGCTGAGGAGTGGCTCGTCCCCTGGCCCCTTGTGAACTTCTCTGAGCACAGCAATCTGACCCCAGTTACTCTGTAGCCTGACCCCAGAGGTTGCCTTGCTGTCTTGTAGCGCAGCATAGGCAACCCAGGTCCTGTACAGCCTCTCTGAGTGGATGGGCCGGCATCTGGGTCACCCTCCTTTTTCAGCTGCAGTTACCTAGATTTCATTCAGAGGAAAGGAAAAACATTCTGATCTTCCCAGCTGTGGCAGAGTCTGTCCATGGAGGTGGGCTCTCTGCCTCTGGAGGTTTTTAGGAAGAGAGCTAGACAGCCACCTCCCAGGAATGGATTGCATGGTTTTCCTGCACACGGCAGACAGCTGGACTGAATGATCCTTGGAGTCCTTTCCAACTCTACAGTTGTGTAATTTGTCTGATGTGGGATTAGGCAAGCAAACAGGCAAAGTGGCCCCTTTCACCTTCCAAGGACTCAATTATTTGGGCTTCAAGGAGCCTTTCCTTCTTTAGAACCTCCCAGCAAAACCAGGCGCCGCAGAAGGCCCAGCACATTCTGCCTTGGCCAGTTGGTTGTGTGTCAGGAGATTCTGTCCCTGCAGTGTTTGAAAATGTAAAAGTAACATTTAGGGGAGGCGATTGGCATCAAGCCTGGCTTACAACTGGGTTACTGTAACCTGAGCTAGCAGATGGGCAGGCCAACTGAGGAAAATGAACTAGCACACCTGTGGACTCAGTTAGCCTTTGCAGGCATCCAGGTCAGAGACAAAGGAAGGCTTTTCTGCCCAAGCTCAGCAACAGATCCTAACAGTTCTGGTTTCCTTGCAGGCTCAGGTCCCAGGTGTGACTGAGCTCACAGCAGTCTTCCAGCATTCTCCTATTTTTGGCCCACCTTCTACTTCCTCTGAGTCATTGCCACTTGACGGAGACACCTCAGGGCAGGGCCAAAATGGACCAGAATGTCTTGGTGTGGCTTATCCTGCAGGTGGAAGGGGTGCCAGTTCACTCTGTCCCTACAACTCATTAGTGTTCGTGTCTTCTTCAGGTGTCCCA
Organism: Anilios bituberculatus; assembly: GCA_022379055.1. NCBI lineage: Eukaryota > Metazoa > Chordata > Lepidosauria > Squamata > Typhlopidae > Anilios > Anilios bituberculatus. The sequence goes on from JAJFZI010031314.1 coordinate 14,747, forward strand.
GCTTGCTCAGTATTTTGAACCCTTAGTTTTGGCCGCTGTGGGCGCGGCTTCCAAGACACTCAATCATCAGCAGCAGATGAACCTCCTGGACCAGACCAAGACTCTCGCCGAGTCCGCCCTGCAGATGCTCTACACAGCCAAGGAGGCTGGGGGAAACCCCAAGGTACCGCAGGACCTGGCCCTTAGCTCCCTGCTTCTGAAAGGTTGGCTCCTGCTAGTTGGGGCTTGTTTGTGGTTGCATTGGTGTGAAGATCTGCAAAGGCCTGGCCCTGAGCCTCTGCTTGTCTGCCTGCCTGCCTGCTGGTGGGTGCAGTCAGAGCCACTTGGTGGCCCCACTTCCTGCCAGGTGTGACACAGGCCTCTCTTCACAGCAAGCAGCACACACGCAGGAGGCCCTTGAGGAAGCAGTGCAGATGATGAAGGAGGCTGTGGAGGATCTCACCGCCACACTGAACGAGGCAGCCAGTGCCGCAGGGGTGGTAGGCGGCATGGTGGATTCCATCACACAGGCCATCAACCAGGTGAGCAGGGAGAGCCGTGTTCCTTCCACAGACTAGCCCACTGTCCCATCATACTTCCAGGGGACGTCTCAGAAACCAATCCTGCCACGTAGAGGCTGCAGGGCAGGTCTTTGCTGCCTCAAAAGCAGATGCAAGTGATGGGCTATTGCAACATGCAAGAACGAATAAAAGGGGTTTGGGAAGTGTGTGGTCCCTCGTGTTGCAACAGAGTATTGGTAATATTTGGCTCACTTCAAAGAAGACTTGATGTAGGAGCCTGGATCTTCTGGATCGCTTGGCACCAAATCCAAGTCTGCCAGACTTTTTGTTTGGGAGAGACTTTTCTGGGCATTTCCAGTGTTTTTTTGGCTTTGACTCCATGTGGTTTACCAAACCAGACTGTTTTTTGTGGCCTTGGTCCCTAACTTTCCTCAAAGGGGGCTGGAGAGACATCAGGATGCATGCAGGAGTGAGACGGAGCGTTTCAAGTTGGATCTTTGCTCATCTGGGACAGAGCTGAATCCTTTGGGGTGCTGAGTCCAGCCATCCTCAGTATTTTATGCGTGCTGGGAAGGAAGCCATGGAAGTTCAGCCTGGACCCATAAGCTCAGAACTAGCTCATCCTGGGCCGTGAGACAGAGCCTTCTCTTTCTTTCTGGGCAGCTGGATGAGGGCCCCATGGGGGAACCGGAGGGCACCTTTGTGGATTACCAGACTACCATGGTGAAGACTGCCAAGGCCATAGCTGTGACGGTTCAGGAGATGGTGAGTCTGGGCAGAGGTGGTCGACTGGGAAGGTAGGGAGACGTGTGCAGTCTCTCCATGGAGTTTTGGCAACTTAATCCTGGGCCAGCTTTTCCCTAGTTTCTTCCTCCATCTGGAAGGACAGCCTGGGCTAGATGCCTTCTCCACCTCAGTGGTCAAGACCCTCCAGCTGGCTCTTGTCTTCTGCACTGCAGGTAACCAAGTCCACCACCAACCCAGATGAGCTGGGCATCTTGGCCAGCCAGCTTACCACAGACTATGGGCAGCTGGCCATGCAAGCCAAGCCTGCTGCCCTGACTGCTGAGAATGAAGAGGTGAGAGTGACTGTGGCTAAAGGTGGGAGCCAAAAGAAACAGGGAAAGGAGGAGGGATGGGCAGGTGGACCATTTGGGCCCCTCTGATGGTGTTGGAGCTGGGGAGCATCACCGTGGGCTGGTCCAAAGGAGCCCACAGGAAGAGCTGCAAGCTGGGGGGGTTGTTTTGTGCCTTCTCGTGACTTCACCCCCTCCCCAGATTGGCTCCCACATAAAGAACCGAGTGCAAGACCTTGGCCATGGCTGTGCAGCTCTGGTGACCAAGGCCGGGGCCCTCCAGTGTAGCCCAAGCGACACCTATACCAAGAAGGAGCTCATCGAATGCGCCCGCAGGGTCTCCGAGAAGGTATTTGCAGGGGCTGAGAAGTGGAAGAGGCCTCTCTGGGCCAGGCTTCCCCTGGGGGTCAGGCTGAAGGCAATGAGTGCATGTCTTGCCATTTCTGCCCTGCAGGTGTCACATGTGCTGGCCGCCCTCCAGGCTGGCAATCGGGGCACTCAGGCATGCATCACGGCAGCCAGCGTGGTGGCGGGCATCATTGCAGACCTGGACACCACCATCATGTTTGCCACAGCAGGAACCCTCAATCGTGAGAATGCCGAGACATTTGCTGACCACAGGTGGTGCCTCCTGGGACTAGAGGGGTTCGGGCTGGGAGTTCCTCTGCGGTGCCTCCCTTTTCTGAATTCTTCTTTTTCGGCAGGGAAGGCATATTGAAAACTGCCAAGGCGTTGGTGGAGGACACCAAAGTCTTGGTGCAGAATGCCACAGCAAGCCAGGAGAAACTGGCCCAGGCTGCCCAGTCCTCAGTGGCCACAATCACACGCCTGGCAGAGGTGGTGAAGCTGGGCACCGCCAGCTTGGGCTCTGAGGATCCAGAGACTCAGGTGAGGGCAGTACCAGCAGGTATGTGTGATTCCTGGCCCAGTCCTTCCCTTGTGTCTCATCCAAGCCCTCTGTCTACACCCAGGTGGTGTTGATCAATGCAGTCAAAGATGTGGCCAAAGCCCTTGGAGATCTGATTAGCGCCACAAAAGCAGCCGCGGGCAAGTCTGGGGACGATCCTGCCGTGTACCAGCTGAAGAATTCGGCAAAGGTAAGGCCCTCAGTCAGCTGTGGTAGAGGTGTGGGGAGGTCATGCCCAGGAGCATCCTTTCATCAGCGGGAGGAAGGGGGGCACATGCCAGGCATGCTATTGGGGGCAGGAGGGTAACAAGCAGCTGGTCTCTGGTTGGTTTTTGGCAGGTGATGGTCACCAATGTCACCTCACTCCTGAAGACGGTCAAAGCAGTGGAAGATGAGGCCACCAAGGGGACCCGTGCGCTGGAGGCCACCATCGAACACATTCGGCAATTGCTGGCTGTGAGTGCCTGACCCCTCCCCACACCTGCTTCTGTCTGCCTTCCCTCCCAGCCTGACAGTATCCCTCTCCACTAGGTGTTCTGCTCCCAGGTGCCCCCTGCCAAAACCTCCACACCTGAAGACTTCATCCGCATGACGAAAGGCATCACCATGGCGACCGCCAAAGCTGTGGCAGCGGGAAACTCGTGCCGGCAGGAGGACGTGATCGCTACAGCCAACCTGAGCCGTCGCGCCATTGCAGACATGCTTCGCTCTTGCAAGGTGGGGCCTGCCAGAGTTTTGGGAAGGCCGTGAGAGGACTCGCAACCTCCCTGCAACGTTTCATGCCCAGGCGTTCCTTGGGCAGTAGAGGGCACTTCTCAGGGGCGGGGCTTTTCCGTGTTAGTCACCCAGTTGTTTGCGACTGACTACTGTCCCAAATGCTACCCAACCTGGGAATGCAGAGGTGAGAGGCGCCTCCACTAACATCTACTAGTGGATGGTTGATGGGGCACTCTGGGAAGCCTCAGGGGTCCTGCCATGATGGGGAAGCTGAAGCCGGCCTCTGCAGAGCTGCTCAGGAGAAAAGGCAGAGGGTCGCCAGTGGAACTGGAAGCAGCCAGGCAGTGGCCAAGATGAGATGGCTGTGATCGTCAGTGGGGGTTTTGCAGTTTTTAATCCTGGCAGATGCCCTTTTGCAAGATGCTGTGCTTGGCGAGTTGTTTGTAGCTTGGTGTCATGTGTAAACCAGACATCCAGGTTGCTCCTTTCTCTGCCTATGGGCTTGGGAGAGCATCTGCTCACCTCTTTCAAACCTTCCAGGAAGCTGCCTGCCATCCTGAAGTGAGCCCTGAGGTCCGACACCGAGCCCTGCGCTTTGGCAAGGAGTGTGCCAGTGGCTACCTGGAGCTCCTGGAGCACGTCCTGGTGGTAAGTCAGGGACTCCTCCCCACCTCAGGTCCTGATGCTCCTTCCCCCTCATGCACTGCTTTCCCCATCCCTTCTCCGTTCTTCCTTCTCACCTCTTTTCTCTTTTCTCCTCTCCGCACAGCCGGTGAGTATGGCATGCACCGCATGTGAGTGTGTGCCTTGTGTCAACTTGGGTTGACCCCCCCCACCCCCACCAGGAAAGAGTGAGGGAAAGGAGGTCAACCTTGAGACTCTGGAGCAGGGCAGGGCCACTCCAACTAGAGAGATCCTGACTCTTATCCCTGCATGATTGGACCTAACTTCAGGTCTTTGGGTGTGCTGGTCTTTGTGTGTTAGTGCCATTGCTAACAGCGACAGAAGGCAATCCCTATTGCAGTGTGGCTAACCTCACTTGGGGAGGGTGGCACCTGGGTTCAGGGTCTTCTCATCGGGGATGTCAACTGGCAGAGGAATCCAGCTCCTGTTCTCTCACATTGCTAAAGTGCCAACCTCTCCCAAGGTGCTACTTCTTTGTGCACCCCAGAGTTGGACAGGTTGGGCAAGAGGTGCCAGAGGTAGGACCCTAAAGCTGAATGGGTTGTTTCTAGGCCCCAGGCCAGGTAAGGTGGCCACTAGAAGGGTCATTACTGAGCACTGATGGTAAGCCTCCCCTCTCCTGATAGGAAGCTGTTTCTCCAGCCCCTTCCTGCTCTCCTGTGACCTTTCCTCTCCACAACTGCTATCACCTCCTAGCCTTTCCAGACCCTTCTGAGTAGTGGCAGCTCCAGCGCTCTCCCTTGACAGGCCCAGTCTCTCAGGGGAGGGCTTTAGTGCGGGTGCCAGGTTATGTGCCCTGAGAGCCCTTGGTTGCATGCCCAGGCCATCTCCTCCTCTCCTCAGATTCTCCAGAAGCCAAGCCATGACCTGAAGCAACAGCTGGCTGCGTATTCCAAGCGTGTGGCTGGCTCTGTCACAGAGCTTATCCAGGCAGCTGAAGCCATGAAAGGTATTGCTTTGGACCACTTTTATTTTATGTTGTTTAGGTTTTTTTACAGGCTACTTGACTCTGCCAGCTCATAGAATCCTAGGTTGGAAGAGATCTTTGAGGTCTTCTAGTCCAACCTCCTGCCCAGGACAGGAGTCTTCATACCATTCTGTTCTTGAAAGCCGCCAGTGGTGAAGCACCATCTGCTACTTAACAGCTCTCACAGTCAGGAAATTTCTCATCTCAAATTTGGCTCTTCCTCTGGAAGCACATTGGTTGTCATCCTACCTTCAGGCACTATGGAGAATACATTCATAAATTCCTCTTGAGTAGCCTATGCTCCCCAATACAGAACTGGGATTAAATTATACAATCAGTTTTTTAAAAAGCTGGAGATGTTCCTCTGAACAGAAATGTTAGCAATAGTCTTCAAACCCAATCTCATGATCCAGGGGAGGTTTATCCCACCCTTCCATTCCAGTGACACATAGGTTGCGTTCAGACATCATGCTTCAAATGTTCACCTTATCCTGAACAGTAAAAAACTCAATAGGCTAGATGTAAGAAACATAGGAAACCAAACACAAAAACTAATAATAATACAGTAATACCAGCTAAGGTCAGGGCTGGCCCAAAGGCAAGACCTGAAGTCTGGCCCTGTGATAGACAAGCATCCTTAAAAATGCCCCCCCCCCGCCCGCCACACCCTCTCAGATGTTGGCACCTTAGATGGTTGCCTAGGCTAGGGCACCTCTTGCTTGGGCCAGAACTGACCAAAATAAACCCTGATCACGATTCTTTGGCCAAGGGTACTGTGTGAATGCCACTGATTCATCAGAAATGGAAGCTCTTGTAGAGAGCGAGGGAGGTGGGAAACTGGGTGATGGCTGTGTGTGGTCAGAAGGAACTCTGGGCGCTCAAGTCTCTGTGGCCTCCTCCAGGGACAGAGTGGGTGGACCCCGAGGATCCCACCGTCATTGCGGAAAACGAGCTGCTGGGGGCAGCAGCTGCGATTGAGGCAGCAGCCAAGAAGCTGGAACAGCTGAAGCCACGCGCCAAGCCTAAGGTGGGCCCTTTTCCCTTCCCCTGTCTGTCCCTTGCCTTGCAGAGCACCACCAGCTTGCAGTCTCACTGCTAGGTCCACACCCTTCTCTGACTCCATGGATGCTTCAGGCTCACTCCTGTACACCAAGTAAGAGATAAGGGCTTTTTCCTGCCCAGCACAGCCACGTCATGAAACCACTGTGCCTTCCTCCTCTTATAAGGCAGAGTTAGAAAACAGGAGATCACTAGTTGCAGAGAAAAAGAAAATCCTTGCTGAGAAGCAATGGCTAGTCTGCTGAGAAAGCAATATTGTCTCAAGCATTTTTTGGCTTGTGTCATTTCACACTGCTATCAGAGTCTGTAGGTATTGGTCCCCTCTCTGGTCAACAGCATGGAAAGTTTTGCAATGGTAGACAAGGTCTCGGGGTGGCAGGAACAACCACAAGGGGCTCATTGGAGCCCTGGCTTCCTCTTTGGGCTCAAGCTCCTTTCTACTCGCTAGCAAGCAGATGAGAGCCTCAACTTTGAAGAGCAGATTTTGGAGGCAGCCAAGTCCATCGCAGCAGCCACCAGCGCGCTGGTGAAAGCGGCCTCAGCAGCCCAGAGAGAGCTGGTGGCTCAAGGCAAGGTGAGTAGTAGGCTGCTGGGGGTGGCATGTGCCAGCACACCTGGCTTCACACTGACCTCTGGCTCTTCACTCCTTCCTCCTTTCTCCCTCTGCCAGGTGGGCGCCATCCCAGCCAATGCCCTGGACGATGGGCAATGGTCTCAAGGCCTCATTTCAGCGGTAAGCGGGGAGCAAGGGGGGTCATCTCAGCACAAGCTCCCTTTTCAAAAGTTCTCCTAGCAAAAGATCTTTAGCGTGCAGGGAGAAGGTTGGCCTTATTGCTGCACAGCAGGGAGGACGTGCTCCTGTGACAGGCAGTGGGGACATGGGAAGTCCAGGGCCCATTCCCCACCCAGGACAGGTGGCCTGCCCTCCAGAGTCTGGCATACAACAGCCATCCTTCTGCCCCTATCCCAACACCCCTAGCTGCTAGGGGTGGGGGACCCGCAGCTTCATTCCTATCCATGAGAGGAGGACAGAAAGGAGCGGGGTACTAGAATTTCTCAGTGCAGAAGGGAGGCACCCAGGCAGACTGACAGCGGAAGCAGGAGTCCAAGGGCCTGAATGGGCCTCCACATGGAGCCTCCTGTGACAGCTGCCACTCCTCTTTGCTCAGTCTTGTTCCTCTTCCACCCAAGGCCCGAATGGTCGCTGCTGCCACTAACAACCTGTGTGAAGCTGCCAACGCAGCTGTCCAGGGCCACGCCAGCGAGGAGAAGCTCATTTCCTCAGCCAAGCAGGTGGCGGCCTCCACAGCGCAGCTGCTGGTAGCTTGCAAGGTCAAGGCCGACCAGGACTCCGAAGCCATGAAGCGCTTGCAGGTAAGGGCAGTACCCACATCCGCACTAGTGCAAATGCCGCCACCTGGCCCTTAGGGGCATGTCAGTCTGCCCTGGAAGAGGGGCAGGCAGAGACCACATTATGAGTGTTTTTGCTGATCAGGTAAGTCAGCGCCTGGCTGGCAGACTGCCTCTCCCGCAATGCCTCCCTAGGGCCCTGGGTGAGAATGGCTTCTGAGGTCTC
>JAJFZI010031350.1:0-10778 GCA_022379055.1 Anilios bituberculatus
ACAAAGAATATTTTGGGTATTTTTGAAGTGTTTGAACTTGAAAATGCTGTTTCAAGTGTGAAACATTTTATTTCATGACAAAATTACTTCTGATATGCTTCAAACAATCTGCTTCACATTCAGACAGCTGTTTTGCCTTCAAAGCAGCACTTTTTGTACACAGATAGGATGTTTCAAATTTGGAATGTTTTACACATTCCTATATATACCAGGAAGTATCTGAAGAGTGATATTTTCTGTAGTATTTTCTCTGGATCCAATAATTTGCCTGCATGCATGGTGGCACAATAAGTGGTTAGGTAGAGTCTTTGTAATATTGGTCCTACCTGTAATTAAATGCACACAAGTAACTTGTTGTGTAATGTAATATGAAACTAAGTGGTTAGGGTTGGAATGGTCAGTGTGTCTAGTCCTTCTTGCTGCTGTATAGTTAGGGTTATTTATCTGCTTACCTTCTGTAGGTCACTCTTGGCTGGTGGGTTGTACAGGTGCAAATCATTATTTGGAAGTCTTTGTAAAGAATGATTTGATGTAAGAAAAGCTGAGAAATAGGGAGGGGAGAGGTAAGAGAAATATGGGTGGGTGGAGCTCATTTTAAAAAATTCAGTAAGAGGTACGAGTCCCAGCATGGCATTCAAAATCATAGATGTGTCTGTGGAACCCAAAGTCAAGTTTCCTTCAAAATACAAATTTTACAGTATTAATACTGGGTGACAATGAGCTCTTTTCAGCTGATTTTATTTTGGGCACTTTTGTACAGAATTGTACTGTATAAAGAACATTGCTGATATCACTATAAAAGATAAAAACTCTTCAAAGTATTTAAGTGTTTCTCTGGTAGGTTGAGCTGAAGAATTCTAATGATAGAAGATGATTCTACTGTATATGTGAGACACTTCAACTGTGAATTCAGTTTTGAGTAAGCTCCACTGGATGCAGTGAGTCTTCTGAGTAGACAGACATACAGTTGAATTTTACAAATAATTGCAATGAGAATGAAGTGACTCCATGCTACTCTTTCCCCAGAGATGACGACCATTCATGCAGGAAATGTTAACTTCAAATGGGATCCCAAAAGCTTGGAAATAAGGACACTGGCAGTTGAAAGGCTGCTAGAACCTCTCGTTACTCAGGTAATAAACACTCCATACAATTGCCATTTGCTTTTCATTAATGTTACAGCTGTCCAGTGTTGTACTGGAGAACTTTATTCATATTTCTAAGGTCACCCAACTCACCAACAGTTTAATGACAAATGATACAAAACATCCAGCAAACAGAAAAGAACACCCTGTTACTCCTTCACTAAATTGTTTGGAATCATTTCTGTTCATTTTTCTTTCTTGTATTTATAAAAAGATATCAAAATGGAAAATATGTGGATTGTTAACAAACTGTTATGTAACTGCAAATTAACCTCTGAGCCTATCTTTCAGAAAGTCTAATGTAGAAAAATACATATTGGCCTTAAATATAGGAAAACATTAAAATTCTTATGTGTCAACTAAAGTTTACTTGGTGAACTGATGGATATTTCTGTTGTAATAAATTTTTAGTAAAAATAAATATTAATAGAAACTTTTTTAAATTTAGAAAAAGCTACATGTAAAGCTGAATTATTGTCTAACTGTCAAGAATATGAAGAGAGATGGGGATTACTCTTGATTATACAGCATGCTATCTGTTTTTAAATAACCCTCACCTAGTCCAAGTGATTCCAGTTATACTTAAATGCAACTAAATATGACTTCAGATGTTTGTTACAAAGATATAGGGTACACATATTTTGCATTCACTGCTCAAATTATCCATTTTTTTATAGTACAGTACTAGTTGTACTGAACTGAACAGGTATATAATAGAATCCAGGTCTTCCATAGGTAGCTTTAAACCTAAAATTAGCCCTGATTCTAACTGATTCATTCCTGAACCAGAAATTATGATATGGTTATCATTTAACTTAATTTACATTTAAAACTACTTGTAGTTAGCACATAGATGGAGGGAAGTGGTTAAGCCTCAAGTAGGGGCCTGCAGTAGCCTAGTGGTTAAGATACTCAACTTGTTAACAGCAGGTCGGGGGTACTAGACCCAGGAGACGCAGAACATGGTGAACTCCTGTTACTTGCCTCAGCTCCTGCCATCTAGCAGTTCGAAAGCATGCAAATGCAAGTAGATAATTAGGTACCACTTCGGTGGGAAGGTAATGGCGTTCCTTGCACTCAGGCGTTTAGTCATGCAGGGCATATGGCCACGGAAACTGCCTATGGACAAACGCCGGCTCTTCAGTTTTGAAACGGAGATGAGCATTCCTAGAGTCGGTCACGAGTAGGCTTTACACCAGGGGGAACCTTTACTTTTTTAGTGTCTCAAATCATGTTTTAAGAGAACAAAGCCTCAATTCTATGTTTAAATTTAACTCAATTAAATTTAAATCTAAATACTGTCAGGAGTCCAGTTTTACACAAAGATCAAAAGTTTGTTGAGATCCAGCACAAAAGGTCATGTTGTGTGTAATAGACTTAAAGCTGGGGATTGGGGATTTCCATGTCATTAAGAGTTAGACTGAGGACTATAAGAAAATAGGGATAGATAGAAGAATTAGGAACATGTTAAAAATAAATTTAAGATGTAGCAGTGAAGAAGAAAAATTAAGAGTTGGTGGTTAACCACTGCACTATATTCCATGCAAGTTCTCATTTCTTCTTCTAGAATATTTTAGATATATGTTATGTTGATGAGTAACATGACAGTTCCACAAAATGTTTTCATTTTTTCTAAATATTACTGACTTGTGGATATATGAAATTCATTATGATGTAAAAATGTATTGAACATTTTCTGATTTTTATTCTGGTTTCTAAAACCTTAAGCTTTTAGCTGAAGCTTTTTAAGCTTAATTTTAGTCTTTTGTTACTTAAACTGTCTGGTTCAAGCAATGAAATAATTTGATTGAAATAACATTACAAAAGGATTTTCTGCCATATTAATTAAAACTTATCAGCTGAAAAAAATGAATTATGTTATTATGGATAATGTTCTTTCCAGGTTACAACACTGGTCAATACTAGTAACAAAGGTCCTTCCAACAAAAAAAGAGGTCGGTCTAAAAAAGCCCATGTTCTGGCTGCATCGGTTGAGCAAGCAACAGAGAATTTCTTGGAGAAAGGAGACAAAATTGCAAAGGAGAGCCAGTTTCTTAAAGAAGAACTGGTTGCAGCTGTGGAAGATGTTCGCAAGCAAGGTATGCTTTTGATAAAAGTCCTAAATCTATAATTATCTAGATATGTAAACTTATCAAGTAGTTCAGCTGTTACTACTTTAAAAAACAATAGTTTGCCTACCAATATGAAAATATTTAAAGACCAGTTTGGGGATTAGCTTAGCTTTTAATTTTGTTTAAAATGTTTTATATAATTCTACTATATTTATTTATGTATGTATTGTATAAATTGTACTATGACAAAGGTAGTACAATTTATACAATATATTGAGAAATATTGAGCAACCTTTGATTTGTGAAAAGAGGTTTGTGGAATGATATTTTCATGGATATGACAAGTCTGTAAAACTACTGCTGTAACAATACTTCTATAAAATTTAAAATGAATCCATTATTACCCCTATAGGATCTTGCTATTTCTTGCTTCCAAAAAGCTTGGCACAAATTGGCTGATCTCAGACTACCTTTAATTCAGATAATTGTATTGTCTTCTGCTATTGGAAAAACAAAAACATAAGCATTTTCCAGTTTTTTTCCATTTTCTAGTAAAAAGCTATAATTGTAATAGCACCATGCAAGTCAATCAAAGGAAATGCTTTGGAATGCATAGGTACCCATACAAACGTCCCTTTTAAAAAAAATAGATATCTCAACATGTAATTGTCCTTCATTTTTCACAGAAAACTGAAGTGTTTGTTTACCCACATACTTGTGAACACAGCCAGGAGAAATTTTGAAACCAGCCACATGCATTTGTGAAAAGATCCATCTGATATAACAGTTCAAAAAGTGGTGCTTTATACATGCTCCCAGGCATTCCAAAAAACCTCTTTCAGACCATTTGCACAGCCTTAACTCTAATATTATTCTAGCAATAACACAAGTTATTTTACATTATTCCAATTTTTGAACTTGACAAGGCTTAGAGGTGTGCAGTATTTGAATCTGCAAGGTGCTTCAAATCCAGATGGAAGTGTTTGCTATACATGTCAGTGCTTTTTAATAGCCAAGCCTTTTTCTGGGTGCACGGTGCTGCTGAGCATGGTCAAGAAAAGATATGACTTCTGTAAGGAGCCATAAAGCATTTTTCAAGATTCTGATCAGAATACCAGCACATCTTATTATGTTTTTAAAGGAACCAGCAAATCTTTAATCTCATACTTGATATAAGTACCATAACTGTATTGTTTTCACAGGGAAAATTATTACAACTGTAGTGATAAATAACCATTAGAATGGGAAATTCTCCTGACATTTCAGCTTTGCCTTAATATATTATGTACCTTTTATGATTATAAAAATGGAAGCAATGTAATTATTTTCTGTATATGTAGGAGATTTGATGAAGAGTGCTTCCGGAGAATTTGCTGATGACCCATGCTCTTCTGTGAAACGAGGGAATATGGTAAGAGCGGCTCGAGCCCTCTTATCAGCAGTTACCCGGCTGCTCATTTTGGCTGACATGGCAGACGTATACAAACTGCTGGTTCAACTTAAAATTGTAAGTGATGGCTCTTTCAAATACATATTCTGATGTTGCTGTTAGAAAACAGTTGGAATGATTGTTTTTCAGTTATGGGAGGAGGTATAAATAAGGCACAACAGTGGCTTTTATTTCTTGCTTTGGGGTTCTAAAAAAATAGTTGATTATTATTGAATTCTAGTCTGGGCAGAACTTCCATATAAAATAAATGGTCTCTCCTTATGTTGTTAGTGATATGTCCCTATGGTTGGTTGACAAGTTTGCTATTAGTTGAATGATTTCTGTTTTACATCCTTTCCCCAGGTAATTGTGAGTCTTTAATTTGGATCTGATGTTAGTGCCCTTTTCATTTAATGTAGTTTACAGCTAGATGCAATTTTAAAAGCTGATAGCTTACTGAAATCTGACATTCCCAAACTAGTATATCTATTAGTTCTGCGTTATTGGCACATCTGTTTTTGTTAATTTGTTTGGGGGTGGGGTTAAACCACACTTTTCTTGCTTGAGTATGTTTGCTTTACAAGAAACTTCTCAGATCCATATTACATTCTAAACCCTAACCCTACGGTCATTATAATTTACAACTGATTTCCTCTTTAGGTAGAAGAAGGGATCCTAAAACTAAGAAATGCTGGAACTGAACAAGATCTAGGGATACAGTATAAAGCTCTTAAACCAGAGGTGGATAAGCTTAACATAATGGCAGGCAAAAGACAACAGGTATGACAAATTGCATGATTTTAAGGTTATATAGTTGAAGTATATTGACCGTTTTGTAAGATGCGTTTTTAAAGAAAGCTGAAACTGCCATATGTGTATACAAACTCCGTAATGGCAAGATTCACTATTGCAAACCATGCTCCTTGGTGGGATAAATAGCAAAGGGTGAATAATAGAAGAGAAATTGACTTGAGAAGATAAACCAGGTATAAGAAATGATATATCTGATAGGTCACAAGAGATAGATGATTAATGTTTCTAAAAATTTTATACTGTAATAATCCAACCAATTTTCACAAATTGTTATGAACCTCAGTTTGATTCTTTTTTCAAGGGGAAAGATTCAAATGTTAAAATTCCTCCCCAGAATATTTACATCTCCCAGAAAACATACCCCCAAATCTACCTGCTTGTTACTTCCATTTTAAGGAACAGCCAGTTATGCAGAGAAGAAATCTTAGTCAACTTCAATTGTTGCTAGCCTTCTGAACACGATTAACAAAATAAAGAGGGCTACTGCTTAACTCACAATTTCTTCTCTATAGTACATTTTTAAAAGATGCACTCATGTTTCTCAAAAAGAGCAGAATGAATCAGATCTATGCAATAAGCAATAATTGCATAACTATGCTTCAGTATAATAACTTGGTTCAATGGTTTTTTGTTAGCAAAAAGTACTAAGAGTGGGTAGATCTTAATATGGAAAGGTGGTATGAACTGGTACAAATAGAGAGAAAGATACTTGTTTTGCGACACTGTTCCCTGCCATGCACATTTTTGGAAAGGTATTTGCTTATACTTTTTCTGTATTCATATGGTTGAAAAACCTCTACTAAGTTTAAGGAAAATTGAAGTTTTTAGACCTTACAGTTAAAATTTTATTGTATTGCAAAAGCCGTGTAATTTTCTGACACCTCCTTACATGCTGTGCTAAATTTCTTAACTGTAATAGAGTTAACAGATGGACAATCTGTGGCTCTCCAGCTATTGTTGAACGGTAACAGCCTCTACTGGCCAGGCCAGCTAAGGCTGAGGTGAGCTAGCATCTATACTTGGAGAATCACACATTGTCCATGTTGATGTACATGCTAAATTCCAAAAACAAAAACGTATATTGCTGTTTCAAATATTTCTACAGGAATTAAAAGACATTGGTCATCGTGATCAGATGGCTGCAGCCAGAGGAATTCTTCAGAAAAACATCCCTATCCTTTATACTGCTTCTCAAGCATGCCTTCAGCACCCAGATGTAGCTGCTTACAAAGCTAATAGGGACTTGATCTACAAGCAGCTGCAGCAGGCAGTCACAGGAATCTCTAATGCTGCCCAAGCAACATCTTCGGAAGACTCTATTCAGCATCAGAGTGGTGGTGGAGAATTGGCTTATGCACTTAACAACTTTGACGTAAGTTTTTATTTTGGAATTTCATTGCTGATCATTTCCCTTGTAGTTATACAAGGGAAAGTAGTTACACCTTGTAAAGCAGGAGAGAAAATAAGTAATTCTCCAAATCTTGCTAAGCTGTAACACTCCAGAATTTGTTTATTGGATGTATACCGCTGCCCAATGCCAACAACTCTGGGCAACTCAAAGCAGTTTTTAAAAAAGATTAAAATAGTTGAGTTCTCAGTGCTCTCTGAGCTTGGTTTTTTTGTTTCAGATATTTCATTACCAGGCTTTGGTAGCTGTGCAGATCAACCCTGAGCTACATATATTCTTTACTGTTGGAACAATAAAAATACAAAACATGTATTAATAATGTAATCTAGCATGCCAAAATCAGGCTACAAATCAAACAAACATTCAATATCTCGTCCTCTGTCCCTCATGGTGCTCTCTAACCTTATTCAGTGCTTGGGGAAACATCCAAGTCCTCAAGGACTAATGGAAGGCCAAAAGGTCAGGGCAATCTGAATCTTGTTAGGGAGGGTGCTACTGTTTCAAAGGGAAGATACAGCCATGGAAAAGGCACACCTCTGAGGTCCCATCAAATTGTACTGTTTAATGGTTGGAATCTGGAGGATGCCCACCCTACTGGATAGCAGAAGTAATCAGAGACAGGCAGTCCTGCTGGTATCCCAGTCCTGAACTATATAGGTTTCAACCAGCACCTTGAATTGCATGCAGACACCTAATGGGAGCCAATGCAGCCCATGGTGTAGTGGTGTTTCATGGACATAATGGAGTACAGACATAACCACCTGTGCCACTGCATGCTGGACCAGCTATAGTTTCCAAAAGGTCTTCATGGGAGCTTTATTTAGAATCCAAACAGTAGGTGACGAAGGCATGAGTGACTGTAAGTAGAGCCTCTCAATTCAGAAAAGGTGCAGTTGAGGCATAAGTTGGATTTATGCAAAGGCTTTCCTGATCATGTCTGCCACTCGCTCTTTGAGCAGGAACAAGAGTCCAGGAGGACCCCAAAGTTGTGCACCAACTATGTCTGGGGAAGCGCAACCCTATTGAGAACTAATGATTGATGATCTTGGATTCAGGAAGCTCGGAGATCCACACATGATCTTTACATTAATATGTTGAAAAAGTTGTGTTCAGAGACGTATTTTGAAGTATGTTATAACAGAAGTATGATAAAGTTAGGCTTCAGACTAAAAGAAACAGTAATAATCTTGTTTTTTCTGATCTTGTATGATGATGAAGTATAAAAATTTGTCTTGAAATGTAGGCCGTATGTTCTTTTCCTGCCACAAATGTCTCTTGGCACTATTGGAATATTATTTTTCTTGTTGTTTTTATTTGTTCAGTGCTAGCTTCATATTGTTTTCCATTTGGGGAAAATTTGCATTTTTGAGATTTTCATAACTGATCCACATCCTTAACCCATCCCTTTTTAAACAAGATTCCATAAATTTCCTTCAAGTATCATTTTAGGAAAGAGAGAATTTAAATGCACATACGTAATAGAGGGGAAAAAAGGGGGCATGGGTAATGCAGTACTTAAGCCTTTAAGCTCCCCCGCTTTCCTATTTCATCTCCCAGCCCTTTTCTCTCTGCCTTACAAGCAAGCCTCAATTACTACTTATGTTCTTATAAAATTCACAAATATTTATTCTGTCAAAATCATGTTAATTACAATTAGCGTTAAAGATGGAATTTCAGCTTCTATACTTTTACCAGATAGTTTGTGTTATGACAACATACTGCACCTATTAACAGTATAACATTTTAGTTCATTCAAACATCATTCAGCACAAATGCAGCAGGGTAGTATTGTGGTTCATTTGAAAACAGTTTCCAGTATCATCACTCTGTTAATAGAAGGGGACCCTTTCCCTGAGCAGGACATTCCTAGATGGCTACTAGGAATGTAATCCTCAGTGGCTTCTTTGGGTTGGAAAAGATGTGTTCCTCTTTATGTAACTAACAATTAGCGTTAGATGTTTTTGATATTGAACATGATACTAAATATGATCTTACCAGAAATCATGCATGGTCGCATCATACACTTATTTACCTAAAAATAAGAACCAGAATTTGTAGGATTTGGGTTTTAGTAAATGTTAGTTTCAGTGACATAGCTCCCTTTAAGATTTGTAAATTTGATTCCATCCTGTCGATTTTGCTACTGGCCCAATAAATCTGTGGAAGAAACTATCACAATTTGAGTTTATTTCTGCCTTCAAATCTTTGAAAGACCCAAAAATCTGAATATTGCATGTATTTGAATCCGTTCCCATGTTGGCATGTTCCACACGTATGTGTATTTTCAGTTGGTGCCAAAGATGAAGAAAGCTGAGGTAAGCATGAAGCAAAATGAAGTCTGTCGTATGGAGGTTTTGGCACTATATTTCTGGAGCAATATAATTGACAGACTTTCAAATTTGCAACCTTGACATAATGGTATCAGTGTTTCAATAAATGTTGAGATTATGTTGGAGAAATAAAGCCCTAAGCTTTGTTACATTTTTATTACATATATTTTTGTATTATGCACTTCAGACCAACTCCTAGCAATTTACAAAGGCAAATTGCCTGTAACTGTGGTTTAAACCACATTTGAAGTCTGACTTCTCCTTTTTGGGGAGGGGAAAAAGGTTTTTTTTTTTTTAATTTTATTTGAACATTCATTTTTCTATTGCAGTTTTGTAGGGGGATTGCAAGAAGGATTCCTATGTTTTGAGTTAAGTGTTCAGATTTTCCATTGCTCAGAGGGGCTGTTAAATATCCAGGAATGGAGACAATCTATGCTGTCCCAGCACCGTTGCAGTTTATTTATTTTTTGTGACCCACTTATTTCTTAGTTAACACTTATGGCATGCAGGCCACTTGTTGAGAATTGCTGCCCCAGTCAACAGTATGTAGTGATCTATAACCTCTGTGGGGCAGTTTTATCAGTCTGTTATTATTTAGTTTTCTTAACGTTATTTTGTTCTTTTTTTCTGAGCAGTTGATATGAGACTAGCCATTTGGAATGAGGTCAGGGCTATTGTTCTCAAATATTTAGGATATTAAGCCTGATAATGAATATTTCTTTAACATTGAAGAACAATATAAAGTAAATTTGAAAAATTTAAGAGATTGACAAACCACAAAAATGAAGTTATGTTATCTCTGGCAGTGTACAAATGAAATCACTAATACACCAATACAGTTTTAGGTTGGTATAATCTTGTTTGTTGCATTCATTTGTAAAATTAATACCTGAAAATACTAAAGTAAGTTAGTTATTTTATTCTGCTTAGTGGAATTAAGTTAAGAGAATAAGATAGAATCCTATTGCAAAAGTTCTTCCTAGAGAGATAAATGCGTATCTTTAATTCTGAATAATAGATTAAATAATATAATATTGTACTGTGCTTGTTACACTGAGTGATGTTCCACAGCAATTCAAAAGAGATCTTGGTCAGACAAAGACTAACATTTCACTTTATTAAAAGTTATACTTTTTTCTTCCACACAGAAACAAATCATTGTAGATCCTTTGAACTTCAGTGAAGAACGTTTCAGGCCTTCTTTAGAAGAGCGCCTGGAGAGCATCATCAGTGGTGCAGCGCTAATGGCTGACTCATCCTGTACACGTGACGACCGAAGAGAGCGCATCGTGGCAGAGTGTAATGCAGTACGACAAGCTTTGCAAGATCTGCTTTCAGAATATATGGGAAACGTGAGTAACAAGTGTTTTCATCTGAGTTTTGGGACATAGAAAGACAATGTGCTTTGAATTTGAACATTTTTAAAAAATATTCTTGAAAGTAAAATTAGTCCACTAGAATATTATTTCTCCTGTTATGCCCTTTGGGTTTATTGCCTTTTTAAATTATTATTAATATTTGAAATTGCCTTGAAAAGTGAATGTCATAATAGTGAATTTCAAAGATTTGGATTTTTCTTGA
>JAJFZI010032018.1:0-10287 GCA_022379055.1 Anilios bituberculatus
CGCTTGGGAGGCTTTCTCCGGGGCGCCTGCTCCAGAGATGGGGACGAGCCTGCTGCGTCTCCTGCGCTGACACGGAGTGTTCATTGTGGCAGGAATGCGGTGCGCGGGGTCGGACGGCGCTGATGGATTTTGTAAGCCTTCATTCGAAGGGATGCTGTCATTTCTGCACGGGCCAAAAAGCATAAGTGGAATGGTAGCACCTTGGCTGCCGGCGGCATCTCACCCAATTCTAATAGAAACTGCAGAGATTTCATACACAATTTTAAGTTAGGTTCCTTTATCCTTTTGGAATGCCTTTTATCCATGGGCATAGCGATGGAATGTATGGAGCAGCGTGTTGGTTAAGCCATTGATATATCAATCAGCTGAAATATTTGCTGGATTTTTAATTTTGTCCAGAAATCATGTTACAATCTGTTCCAGAGCTGAAAACTGATGTCTCTATGGTAATCATAAAATACTGTGGGGGAAAAAACTCAAGGATAAATTATTTCCATTCTCATAACACATGCTTAGATAATCATGTTTTACATAAAAGTGTAAAAGGTTTTTTTTCCTCTGTGTCTCTTTCTTCCTGCCTTTCTCTCCAGAGCCATAAATTCAGGTTACAGCTTTGCAATATTTTCCTTATTTTTAATAACTGGATTTGTGTTTTTTTAAATAAGATGACCTACTGAACAAAATTTCTTTGTTTCATCTGATTTCTCTCTCTCGTTTTATTCAAAGGTCCCCTTTCTTAGAAATAATGCTAGTATAATTCAGAGGGGAGCTGCTTCAGCAATCTTTCTTTTAATTGTATAGCACACGTTCATCAGTGCAATAATATCTACCTTGCATCCTGCATATTTGTGCTTCTGTGATGAATCTGATCATCAAACAGGCAGCAGATTTGGTCATTTATCCATTCATTACAGAACTAGGTAGGAATACTTATCTATTGTTGGACATATTCCCACTCACCAAAATTAAATTAGTAAAAGTTCCCCAGTTCATAATTTTTATGGTCAAGAAATCTTTGGTAGTACAAGGGGTTGGAATGTAATGTTGAAGCAACCTTTGTTTTCTTTTACTGTTCCTTATTTTTTCTTCCTCTGTCATGAGTTTCAGTATTCTTTTGCTTCTGCACAAGGCAGTAAGAGTTAATCAAATGCTTTGGGTGAGGGATGTGTCTCTGCAATGTGCTTTTGACAAGAAAGTATTTACCAAAGAAGCAGCTGAATAGCAAATGAGATGCTTACTAGGGTGGAAAGGATAGGTAGCAAATCGGATTTAGTTACCTCTGCTCTGGCATTTCGGGCTCACACTTTTCCTATTAGCTTTATTATCGCTGTGAAATAAGAAAAATAGCTATTGATGAAGATGTGTTCAGCTTAGCTTAATGTTTTACACCCAGCAGTACAGATGTTTTGAATGTAAGGATGTCAGAATCTAATAACTATAATCAAGCTGACACACACAAAAGTCAGGTTTTGAGAAGTTAAGGGTAAAGTTGTTTCTTGTTAGCATTAGTTAATTGAACAAAATGCCTTAATTTTATTTTTTCCCTCATGTAGCATAGACTTATTTCATTTATTTATGTATTTATTTAACTTTTATAGCAGCCTCCAATGGAAGACAACACACCTATGAGGACAACTAGGAGCCGAAGTAGAATTATTTCCGAGGCAAAATCCATTTCTGAATTTCATCCTGCAGAAATGAAGACGTCTGAAACAGAATCAGATGCAGAACAGCCTTTAGAAGCACGTAGAGATCTGAATAAAAGCAAAGCTAGGAGCTTAGCAGATGCAGCAGCAGAACTGCAAGCTGATGGAGAGCTTTCAGAAGCAGAATCAACTTGTTCATCTGTGTCTGGTCTTCAGACACCTTTATTTGTACGAATAACAAGGCGGCGGCAAATTGTAATTCCTTGTCCACCAGAGAGTTCATCGAAAAATAGACAAAAAGCTGTTCCAAACAAAGGCAGCAATTGGCAAGACAATGATGTTTCAGAAGCAGAGTCATGTTCTTCGGTATTATCAGGAATGAGGAACCTAAGATCTACAAGAAAGTCTAGACACCAACAGACCAAAGTTCATGAATCCCCAGTATGTGAAGTCCAGACTGAAGAGGTTTCTGATGCTGAATCATGGTGCTCAGGTATTTCCTCAGAACCTCCTGGTGCCTTTAAACGAGTGACCAGGAGCATGCGATTGAAATTGCAAGCAGCATTCCAGACTGAAAGAAAAAGTGATGTTTTAAGGGAGGATGCAGAAGAGCCTGAGTGTGCAAACGCATCTCAGGCAATAGTAATCTCTGATTCAGAGGAACCCACAGATTCTGATTTAGATGCCAAACAAGCCCCTTCGGTTTCTTCAGTTTGGATAACAGAGCACCCCAGCCCCAGTAAAACAAAGTGGCTTTCTGAATCCCTTGCCAGCAATAATCTAAAGCAGATTTTCTCAAGCAGTGATAAAGCAATGGCAAGTGACCATAGTAATGATTTGTCTGAACGGAAGAAGCCGAAGGACGATGATTGTGAGTCAGAGTATACTGCTAAAGTGCAGAATGAGAGGGCTGTAAGGAAATCTATTTCAGAACAGATATCAGTAGAAATAAATGAAAAATTGGAGACTCCAGAGGAACCCACTGCAAACCAGTTGCCTTCAAAGATTATAGGTATATTTCCATGTGATCCAAGGACACTTGATCAGTCGAATAAGTTGTCAATAAAGGCAAGATCTAATGAAAACATGCAGTTAAAAGTTATGCTGAACTGTTTACATCATAGAGAAGATATAATAAAAATAGATGAATCTTCTGAAGTAGGTAGTCCCTCATCACAAACTTTTAAAAACAGTGATGGCTGCAGAACTTCTCCTGCAAGCACAGACAGTGATGGAAGTTTGAAGGAGGCAGTGACTGAATCATCTTCATGTGCAACCAGAATAACAGGACATCCGAAAGATGCGTCTATATCTCTTACAAGTGATGAAAGTGATGAATTTGAAAATAGTGACTTAGCAAATGTTAGTCAAATGACTGTTAATTATGTAGAACAAAACAGTCAGAGCACCTTGGGAGAGGACAAATCAAACAGTGAAGATCTATTTGTCATTGATAAAACTCCTGGTTTGGACTCTCACAAAGAATATTATTTTGAGGACAAACAAAGTAAAGACTCATCAGAGCTGGAAGAAAGTGAAGAGGAGTTCATAGATGAGGACGAAGATGTATTACATACAAATAATGAACTGTAAGTTCTTGAAAGGGACTTGGGATAGAAGGACAGTCTATTACCCACTAGAACAAGCTTTTATTCTAGTGGGTAACAGCAACAAAAACTGTTCCAGGTTCTGAAGACCTAAGCTGTTCTAGTAGGGGGCAGATGGCAGTCTTAGAGCTTTCCTTATCAGGGCTGTAGAGTTGGTATCAGAGGCCTTGCTTGGGCAGGGCGGTGGGGGCATGATGCCCCTGGCACCACACCCTGCCTGTCTTTCTGTGGCATTTTTGAGATTTTTGCCTGCCTTGCATTTGCTTCAGAGTCTGGTTCTGACTTCTTCATAAATGGCCAATGTCTATTAATTGGCCACAAATTTACTACAGACTTTTGAAGCTGCAGTCGGTGTACTTTTTCCCAAGACCAATTCCATCCCGACTCTGTGACCCTCTGACCTTTGAAAGTCCCTCTGCACCTGCCTCAGGATTGGAATTTGGTAACTCTGTAATAACAGCTTCATAAAATATCTCTGGCAGCTCATGCAATTTGATAAAGCCAATTAATGTGAATAAATTGTTTAATCACATTTCTAAGGAGTCTCGGTTGGCTGCTTCATAGCAAGGGCTAAGTCTAAGCTCTGCTTACAAGTCGCAAAGGTAGCAACATGCTAGGCCAAATTAAACAGTCACATTTTGCTTTGGTTTAATGTGGAAACCCAGATTGGCTTTGCTTTCGCATTGTATGCCACACTTGACACTGGCTTCAAGGTTAAAGAGTTGTTTGCCATGTGTATCCTGTTGAAACTTATTTGTATTCATTTAAAAATAATTTCCTGTAATATGCTTGTGGTATCTACAAGTAAACGTGTGTCAATTGGATTATGAACTACTACTTTGAGGTAACTGGTTCTTTCTCTTCTAGCATATCATTTTCAAGCAGCATTGATCCTGGCCAAAACATCAAACAATTTGGAGGTTTATATATTACTTTTGATTCAGGAAAGCAGAGCCATGGAGTTCTACCACTGAAAGAGAAAAAGAAAGATGAGGTAAATTACCAAAATATCCTAATTAAATTGGAAGTTGGGATTAATATTGAGTCTTAAATATCATTATAACCCCATTGCAAATATGTGTGCTGCTTAAAGGCAGAATGATTGAAACCAGGAATCAAGAGTTTCACTTTGGGTCACTGAGTGTGTTTCTTTTAACTATTTTATTTATATACAACTGCATCAGTAAGTGGTTCACATCAGTTAAATATTGTAATGCAACAATGAAATGCTCATAGTAAATTTAAATTAAGTTAAAATTACATAACCTAACCTTAATATCATCATTATCATTCACCCCAAAGGGTGTTAATAATGGCACCAGACTCATCTTCAAAAAGAGGCCGTTCCACAGGACCATTACTATAACGGAAGAAAAGAAATAGGCCTTGTCTCTGCATTTCCTGGAAATAAGGCACTACTAATAATTCATATCAGGTCCTACCTGGTTGGTAGATACAACAGTCCTGAAGGTATTTAAGTGCCAGGCCCAGCAATAGAAGTTGTGATATCATTTCCCTGCTCTGGATACATTTGATGGATAAATACCAAACATGCAGTTGCAGTCAAATCTGTATTTTCTAACTATTTTTATAACAGTTGTAGAGTACCTGCTCTTCTGCAGCTTCAGCATCAGGTTCATTTTGTGCTGCTTTATCAGCATGTAGATATATCAATGGCTGTCCTCACAGGGCTGCTTTTCATCAGGATGCTTCCTGGAATTCCTCTGGGGACAATGTAACCTAGTGGGAAAAAGTGGTGGAATGGAAATCAAAAGAAGTGGACTCCCTGAATTCAAATCCCCAGTCTGCCAGTAACACTCACTGGGTGGCCTTAAGCCAGCCAATCCAGCCTAAGCCTCACAGGGCTGTTGTGGGGATAGTAGTATGAAGGATAGGCACACAGCTCAGAATTATCTGGAAGGCAAGTGGGTTGTAAATATGAAATCTTGAGTTGTAAACAATGAATACAAATGGCTTCTGGGCTATTATAAGCTTGTGCCCCCTAATTGATGTGCCTCAGTGTGAAATCTTAGCTTGCAAGCCCTCTTCTAGAATTACTGAGGCATTGTCTATTGTTTACTGAAACTCCATGTTTTCCAAATGTCTTAACAACGGTTTGCCATCATGGCACTAACCAAATACCTTTTTGCAGCTATTGCAGAAGAGTATTATAACTCCCGATTTTGAAAAAAAAGAATGTGTTCCACCTTTAAGAGAATCAATTTATCAGGTGAAGAAGCAACGGAGGGTAAGTGGAACGCTGCTGCAGCAGTCATGTCACTAGCCTAGCTGAGACCTGGGGCCTGAGGGGGATGCCAGAAGAGGGAGGGGAGGTAAGGCTGTTGGTGCCAATGGCTCCAGAGGTCTAGATTTTTAAATCCAGGCATCCAGATTTTTGGCCTTTCTAGACCCACCCACCCATCCCTCAAAAACACCTGGTAAGGCCTTTCTGGGGTGCCCCCACTTCACCCCTCAGCTTACTTTGCTTGTAGGCACCTGACAGAAATTCTGAGCATGCACAGAATACCTGGCTGGCCTAGCAGCAAGCTTGCAGGGTAAGGTAGGTGGGGGGGTGGACAGACCCCCCAGCAGTAGGCTTCACCTTCCCAGCAGCTGGCATCCTGGATGTCCTGCCCTCACTGTCCCTACCTAGTGACACCTTTATGCTGCAGTATTAGTCATGTTTAGTGCTACTTGCAGAGCAGCTTTAAAATATTTTTTGCAGTTTCTTGAAATTTAATTATGATGAAAATATATTCAATAGTGTGAAACTTTTATCAGTATAAAGTTGTATGCTGTAATTTGTGTATAGCTATGATTCAGGTTGGATCACAAGACAATAAGTCAACTAGGTTTTATTGCTCAAACAAGGCTTCATTCTGAAAAGTTTTGAAATTATGTTTCTCGATGTTTCAATTTAGGCAGAACGAGCCAAAACAACTGGTGATGGCTGGTTTGGTATGAAAGCTCCAGAAATGACCAATGAATTGAAAAATGACCTTAAGGCTCTAAAGATGAGAGCAGCCATAGATCCTAAACGATTTTACAAAAAAAATGATAGGGAAGGTCTCCCCAAATACTTTCAGGTAAGAATGTTAACACTATTTACTGCTTTGTATATATGTGTTAGTTTTGTTCCACCACTGTTGAAACTTTGTTAAAGTCTATTCCATCAAGAGCAAAAAAAGTCAACAGGCTCAGAAAAGACTAACACCTTTATTATTATGGAAGAGCTTTGAGCCTCAGGGGATTAAAGACATATTTGACAACAGCTGAATGGTTCTGTTTCTCTTTATTAAAATATCCCCCAAATTCTCCTTTATTTATCATTGTAGTGAAAGCACCTTGAGCAATTTTTATTGCTCTATTTTTTATTGCTCTAACCTCTTTGCCTTCAGGAATTAGACCAGGTTTAGAATGAAGGTTTCTTTATTACGTGCAGACCAACCAGGCAAAACAAGGCAGAAATGGCCCAGGGCGCACAGTTTTAATTACGATCCTGCCTGTACCAAGCATCTCTAAGCATAGACAGAATTCAATTCAAACAGACAGTTTTTCTCTTGTTCTGCTAACAATTAGTTCTCAGGCCTTCTCCAAGGACACAGATGACATGATGTATTCCAGAGTGGGCGGACGTCCCTTCTCATTTTCCTGACTGATTTTTCTCAGGATTCTGGATTCTGCAAAACACTAATATTCCCCTGGAATGGGTAGGAAGGAATTTCCGCATAAAAACCTTAGTAAAACAGTGGCACTCTTGGGGAATTAAAGGTGCAGGTATTGACATTGTTTGGAAAAACTGGCTCCAGGACTTGGCTCACACCCACTAAAGAAACCCTCAAAACAAAATTCTTAACCCATGCTTCTGCTGCAGTGTGCCTTCCACTAAAACATCTGATGGTGAAGGGTGGTTTGCAGCAGAAGAGTGTTATTGTTTTTTTAGTACTTGTGAGCCAGTTGCATTCAGAATTTATTCAGAGTTAAAATATGCTTTTGTATCCTCTGTCTTTTGCTACTATTTTTAAATACAAGTAAATCCAGGCTTGCATTTTCTTTTTCAGATTGGAACAGTTGTGGATAATCCTGCAGATTTCTATCATGCTCATATTCCCAAAAAAGAGAGGAAGAAAACAATTGTAGAAGAACTTCTAGCAGACTCTGAGTTTAGACGGTATTTATAGTTTTATTTGAACATTTAACACAGTTGTTAGGTGATATGAAAGACTGTTATCTTGCTTTTAGATAAGGCTGAGCAATTGCTTCCATCCTACATGATGTAGTTTAGTACTGGAGGTCTTGCTGTGTCTTGCAACATTTTTAGAGGTACAGTTAGTTGGAATGCGGGATTGGTTCTTTTAATGTCCAGATTAAATAACTACTTTCCTAGAGAAGTGTGGTTGGCTGTGTCTCATTTCAGTTTTAGGTGTGTTTTTACCATAGCATATTTCTTTCCCTCCCTTTGAATTAAAGTGTTTTCATTTGTTCTTATTATGTGATTATAGTAATTTTTGAATTGTTTTGGATTTTGCTCTGATAGTAACTCCATAATCTGCAGGGAGGGGTCAGTGCTTTTCCAGAGAAGAGGGGCAGTGATTATGTGATTGGCTAGCTGGAACACGTAGGTCATTTTTTAAAATAAGTTACATTTATTATTTAATACCAGGTTGGTTAGTACAATTTAGCTGTGATAGTAAATAGTTATGCCATAAGAGATGTTGAAAAAATTCCTTAAGTGAAAAGGAAACAATGGTCTTACCTTTGTTTGAGGAATAAGTTGTATTCCCAATAATATTTCAGTGGGTCAACCAAAACATTGTCTCTCAAATTCTACTTAATATAATCTTGTTCCAATTATTAATAATTGTGATGCTGTTCAATCATTCCAATTGTCTAATCTAGTATCCTATTTCTGACAATGGCCAGCCAAGAAGCATCTATGGATGGCATAAACCATGAATTTGTCTGATGCTGATTTTTAGATTTGTTACCATGCCACAATTAAATTTTATACTTTTCCTTTGAAATTAAATTTTATACATTTTTCTGAACTCATATTTCTCTTGTTCAGATATAATAAAAGGAAATACCAAGACATCATTGCTGAAAAAGAAGCCCTTGCAGCAGGAAAGAAAAATCGAAAGAAGAAGAAATTTCACAAATAATTTTTGAGGCAAAAGGGTTGAATTTTATTTTTTCTAGTGAATTTTAAGATTTTGCACAGATGGTCAGTTGAGATTGTTATCACGTCATCAACAAGAAGATAAGATGGGTTTGGCTTTTTTTTCTAATAATATTTTGTAACTGAAAATATGATGATGTCCGGTGTTAAGTCTTGATGCAAAAGTGCAGCAGAGAAGAGAGGCTGAATTAAATTAAATTTAAATCAAAGTGTCAATTAAGTAAAATGGCAGGGTTTTTTAAGTGTAACTTAAAATCAAAATTATGCATATTTGGAATTGGCTGCTATAGAAATATGTATATCCTCTTTGTATACTCATTAAAATACTTTTAAGAATTCATGGGGTTTCTTTAATATAGACTGTTTTAAGATTTTTTCCTGTTTATAGGAAAATTGCAGGAAATACTATCTTACTATTCATTGAAATATAAATTATACAACTGCCAATGTATTTCTAAAGATTAGAGATAAATTTTTTGAAGTACAACAGGATTTAGGAAGGTAACGATGAGGCTCACTTCCTCCCTCAGTAAAGGTGTTGCTTGAAAAAGTTATTTGTTCTTTTATCTGGATATATCACTCTTGCTTTTGTGTTACTCCTCAGTACATAGAAAGAGATTTCTTAGAACAAGTCCCAGATTTCTTTCCTTGAAAAATACAGGTTGGATTCTTAACGTTGCATGAGGCCATAAACCCTGGTTAGCAACCTAAGTAGGTGTCCCCTGCTTTTTGCTGATCTGTTCTTAGGCTTTTTGGTGTGCAGTTCTGTTCTTTTGACTTCCACATGCTTCTGCAAGCACATCCATTTTTTGGAAATCGTTGAAGAGCCCACAATTTATGCTTTTCGACAAGCTGGTCCCTAACCTGTTAAAGAAATGTGGGATGCCTGTAATGTCTTTGCCACATGATCATTTCTGCGAAGAACATTGGATTTTTATCTAATAAAAAAGCTTATGTGGTCCTTTCAGGCTCAAGAAACAGCCTGAAATCCATCTACTGAAAAGCAATAGCAGATGCAAGTTCATTTACCGGTGTTTATTTTTAATATTCCTTCACTTATTTATTTTTCATATTTATAATCCGTTTCTGTCCCCATAATCCTGTGAGCTAGGCTGCAGTAATGTGATTGACCCAGTTTGGGCTCCCTCTAACTCTGGCTGGCTATTGTAGGAAACACAATCTGGCCTGGATAAGCCTTTGGTCTGATCCAGCAAGGATACTGATTTCTATGTATGCGGTGGAGGTATAGTACTGCATCTTCAACTATTTTCTGTGCCAACAGATGTTATTTTTTTCTACTCTTTGAACAGCATACCCACATCTGTTCTCCACTTTCCCATTAAAATACACAATAGCTTTGTTTTGGCTGCAAACCCAAAGACTGATTGAACAGGTTTATTGAGTTGTAGCTTTTTGAGGAGGAATGATCTAAGAAAGGATAGATCTGGTTATTTCTATGGTAGACAGTGTTTGCTTCCAGACTTTATTCAGTGATGAACTGTAGAGCTGGGACTGATGGCTGGGTGCATTCCCAGCCCCACCTTACCTAATTGAACCGGAGGTAGTTCAGAAACGTCAAAGGTGGCAACAGTTGAGGGGTACCATGGTACTGGGAGCAATCCACAGGGTCTTGGACCCAAAAAATAGAAGTTGCAGGGGGATATTGGTATGTTGTCCTGACAAATTTTCTCAAGTGGCCAGCAAGAGAAAACATTCCCAGTGAGTTCTTTTGGAATATAGTTCAAATGAGTACACCTTTTATGGTTTATATGAAATGGTTTATTAAACAGTAGAAATAGGTGGAAATGCAGATAAATTTTATAGGTGGGTAGAATGATGGATGGATAGAAAGACA
>JAJFZI010032192.1:0-11128 GCA_022379055.1 Anilios bituberculatus
AAATATTTGAAAAGCAAAGGAAAAAAAGGCTATGGCATTATCTTATACATGTCTACTAAGAAGGAGTAAGTCCCATTTGGTCAGTGTTATCTACTCCTGGGGGAGACTGCAGACTTAATCTTTATTTTGTATTAATATGGGCAGACATCATGACTTACCAGTCTGTCCCTATCCATCTGAAGACTCTTCAAATTATGTTTAAGCAAACTAATCTCAGTGATGCAGTCAGAGGGTATGGAGACTGAGCTTGTGCCTTGTTTAGCTTCATGAGCTACTCTCAGTTTCATGAGTTCCTGCAGAAGTCTATCGCGGTCATCCTGAAGACTGACCATAGCCTTGGAAAAGGCATTCGCCTGTTGAATATAACTCTCACACTCAGTTGAAAGCCTATTAATTTCAAGATTTTGGGTATTTAATATCTTGCACAGGTTTTCAAACTCATTAGTCAGTTGATGGAGAGTGAATTTGCCTTCAGTTTTTAATAATGCCTGGTTTAAAAAAGTGTTGTTTTTAACCACACAGAAAATATTTGATTTGAAATCTCTGAGTTCAGTTTCAAAAGTATTAGTTCGTTTTTTTTCAGATTCAAGTTCAGAACTATATTTGCCTTGAAGAACCTTGAAGTCTTCCATTAATCTCTCTCTATCACACTGCAGAGCTCTCATAGCTTTTCTGAAAGATTCAAGTTGAGATTTTAATTCCCTATTCTCCAACTGGACTTCTAACAACTTTTGTGGTGTTCCAATAATTTCATTCTCCAGCAATCTAGCACTACTGTCTCCATTTGTTATACTTTTTCCAACTATTTGCTGGAGTTCAGGTAATCCCTCTAATGTTTCTTGAAGAAGAGAGTTAGCATGAATTTCCTTCTTCTGACTAAGTGTACTTCTTTCCAACTGCTCCTTATTTATGGAAGAAATCAGAATTTCCAAATCACAAATTTTTGATGTTAACTTCTCATTTTCCATTCTTAGAGATTCAATTATCTCCTCCTGTACTTTCACAGACAGCTGTATTTCTTTCACCTTTTTCAGAAGTTCAAGTTTTTCCTGCTGAAGACTCTTAATGCATTCCAATTTCTTTGTAAGTAATTCTTTCAACTGGTTATCTTTAAGTGACAAAACTTGATTGAGATCTTCCCTATACTTCATGAGCTGTGCAGTGAGCATAGCTTTTTCAGAATGAAGATCATCCATCTGATTTAAGAGCTTCCTTATTTCTTGTTTCAGTATCCTGATCTCATTAGTACTGTTGGTTATTAGCGTCTCTTGCTCAGATAAAACAGTTCTATGCTCACAGTCTAAACTTTTATGCTTAGAAATAATGGAATGTCTGTCATTCTGAAGAGATGACATTGCCCTTTTTAAGGCATTCATTTCACTGGCAATCTCAGTCGCGTCTTGAGTTGCTTTGTTAGCTTTTACCTGTAGATTTTTCATTTCACTTTGCATCCTGAGGCAAATTTCATCTGATTGTTCTTTGGCTACCTGTAGACTCTTTATCTGTTGCTCATATTCTGAGACCTGCTGGGTATATATAGATTGTATTTGCATGAGATACTTAGAAGTATCTATGTCTGTAGATGAAATCAGAACAGCATTTTCTGTATTGTTGTTATTTAGCATTAGCTTCATTTGGTCACCAGTGGCCACTTGTTTTTCCAATTCAGCTTTAATTTTACTTTTTTCTAATAGAAGCTGTTGTGTTTCCAGTTTCCTTCTTCCCAAACTTTTCTGCAGTATTTCCATCTCTTTTTCTACAGTATTATTTTTTATAAGAGATCTGTTTTCTTTCATTAATGAAAGCAAAGAATCTTCTTTTGATACCAGAGCAGTTGTTAATGTATGTAGCTTATTTCGTAGAGTGATATTCTCTGCCTTTATTTGAGAAAGCTCACTGAAGTTGTATGAATCTACTGAGGCCTTGGTTTCACTCTTGGTTTCTCCCAATGCAGAACTTTTAATTTCTAGTTCTTGAATTTGAGACATATTTACTTCTGCTTCTTCTTCTAAGGATGCTGTCAATATATTACTGGTCTCTATCTGTTGCTGTTCATTGTCAACAATTTCTTTTAACTGTAATTCACAGACTTTCATTTCATTAATTACTCTGGGGTCTCTGTCTTTCTGAAGAGAAGACACACAATTTGCAAAAGCTGCCAATCTAGCTAGGGCATGGTTCTGGTCAGTCTGAAGTTTCTGGCCAATTTCTTTCTGCATTTGATGGTGTTCATCGAGGATTTGCTCCTCCTCTTGCTGAAGACCACTGTATTTTTCTTCAAAATGTAGCCATTCTTTTTGGCAAGTTGTTTTCAGCTGCTGAAGAGCACACTCAATTTGGCTCTCATATACTCTCTTCTGAATTAATATCTGGTTTTCCTTCTCTTTAAGTTCTTTTTTACTATTTATGTTCTCAGCAGCTAGCTTCTCTACTTCAGCCATAGCTTCATCCAACAAGGTTCTCTGTAATGAGAACTTCTCTGTAAGCGTTTTCAACTCTTCATTTGATTTGTTAAGTTTTTCTTCTGCATTGCTTAAAACTTTCTCAATTTTTTCACGTCTTGTTTGTGACGATCTCACAGATTTTTCCAAGTCTAAAATTATTTCTTGATATTTAATAGAGTCCTTTTGCAGTTGGTTAATTTCTAGTTGTTTTTCCTTTAGCAGCTCTTGTAATTCCTTTGTTACGTTTTTGGTCCCATTATTGTTCATCTGTGCAGATTTTACTTTTTCTTCAACTACTCTAATAAATTGTTGCTGTTCCTCTTCTTTTTTCCTTAATTTTTCTGATTTTATGACTTCTAATTCTTGTGAGAATAAGCTGAGTTGTACTTCCCTGGCATTCAATTGATCTGACGTTTGACCTACTTTTCTATGGTGATTGAGCAACTCTGTCTCCAAAATTTCTTCTTCATTTTTTACTTTATAAGACATTTCTTGAACATTTTTTAATTCTTCTTGCAACAGATATTTGTCATCTTCTAAAATTTTGATTTTCTCATCCAGGCTTACTATTCTTTTTGAATAATTTTCTAATGTAGATAAATAAATGTTGCTTTCATCATTTTTTAAACTTTCAGTCATAATTTTGTTTTCTTGCTTTACAATGAGCACATTCTTCTCTTTTTCTGAGATCTGTTCAATTAACAGATGAATGTGCTTTACTAATGACTCTCTTCCAGTTAGAGTATCAATAACCATAGATGGTACATCATCAAATAAAGTCAATCCCAACTGCATTTGGAAATCTTTCAGAGAAGATTTTGTTAAATTAAACGCCTCAAAAAGAGATTCATTTTCCTTCTGAGTTTTTTCTAGAATATGTCTTAAGGTCTCAGCATTTTCTTTTAACCATTTGTTTTCTTCTATTAGTTGTTTATTCTGTAAAATATTTTCATCAATCATTCTTTTATATTCTTCCAAGCATAATTTATCCTTATTAGTCAGCTCTTCTGCTTCAGTCTGCAGTTCATTAATTTTTTTCCTGTTTGATTCAACCAGTTGTTCTAGTTGGCTTTTCATAATGGCATTTTCATCATTTGCTTTATGAAGCAGCTTCTCAAGTTCTTGATTATCATATTCTTTCTCATTTATTCTATGAAGAGCTTCCTGCTTTTCTTTTCTAGTGACATCAATAACCTGTCTCATTTCTGCTATTTTACTACTAATATTTTCATAGGCCTGAAGTAATGATTCATATTCTTGCTTTAATTCACTAAGTTTCACCTTCCAACCTGCCAATTCAACTGTCTGAGAATCTTGTAAGGAACTCAGCTGAAAAGAGAAGGCTTCCTTCTCCTGAACCATAGTTTCCATAGTGGATTTCAAACTTTCACATGCAGTAGTTAAATTTTCATTTTCAATTAATAAACCAGCGTTTTCTGTTGCAAGAGTCTCCTTTTTAGAGAGAATATCACTCAAATCTTGTTTTTCTCTGTTCAGCTCAGACACAAGAAGTTCAAGGGCATGAATTTTATCAACTAATTCTTTGTTTTTAAACATCAGAATTTCCATCTGGTCTTTTAAGACTTTATTTTCTTTCCGAGTATCCTTCCGTGATATTAAAGCAGCCTGAAGCTTTCTTTGCAGACATTCCCTGATTTTTAATTCAGAATAATATTTCTGCTGTTGGAGCTGACAGTTCCCTTCATTTATATTCTCTCCCACTTGTCCCACAAAAATTTCTACTGGGGGATGATCTTGATCTTTCAGTCTTTCTGAAGGAATTCTAGTTGTGCAGGTAAAATCTAGTGAATCTTTCTCTCTATGAGGGATATTTTCCAGCAATGTATTACAGATGTCTGCGCCTTGAACACTATTTTGCTGCACTTTATCAAAATGTGACCATACAGCTTCAGAGTTATCTCTGGTTTTTTCATGTACCATATTTTCACCAACATCAGAAACCTGCAAAAACTTTTCACAAAGTATATTTAATTCTATCAACAGTTTCTTGTTCTCTTCACTGACATGTTTCAATTCCTCTTTCATACTGAGTAACTGTTCATTTGATTTTTCTATGTTGCTTGTAAATTCCTTCCCTTCTTGCTTCATATTTTCAAACATGAATTTAAAATGCTTTGCTTCTTCTCGACTTTCCAATAAATGCTGTTGTACATGGGAAACTTCCTTTAGTATTTCCTTTCCATGGCTAATTTTGTCTATGAGATCTTTAAGATAATCCTGTAAATGTTTAATCTCTTTGTTTTTCTCTGCAATTTGTATGTTGACTTGCTGCACATCACCCTTCAAATTTTCAATTTCTTTCAGATCATCTCCTTCATCACTTTTATGGAGAATAGCTCTAATCACTGCCCTAACATCTATCAATTCATTCTTATACATTTCCAACTCCTGCTGAAGATTTTTCTGAGTCATCATGGTGTCATTCTCTTGTTTATATTGCTGTTTCAGGTGTTCAACAGAAAACTGCAGTTTTACTATCTCTTGTTCCTTCCTATCAAATTCCTGTGATTTCTCACTTAATTCTTTCTTACATGTTTCTTTCCCTTCCATAAGTCCAAGAGAGTGAACTTTTCCTATCTCATCCTGTTTTACCACCACCTTGCCCATCCTTCCTGATTCTTCTACTGTAACAAGACCCTGCTCCTTCACTTCTCCTGATTCCAATGATTTCTGCTTAGTATTTTCACTGAGATGAACAGCTGCAGCAGTTTCCACATTTTTCAGCAAAGAGTATAATGGCAACTTATTAGAGTCAAATTCTTCACATCCTCTTTGATGAACTGCTTGGAGAGCTTCATGGTCTTTCTTTATGAGTTCAATTTCTTTGGTTAGTTCATCAAAAGTTGCTAGTAACTTGGCATATTCCTCTTTCTGAGTCTGAATTGTTTTAGTGTTTTCTTTACGGGCTACAAGAAGTGCCTGCATTTTCTTCTGTAGGATTCCATTCTCTTTCCGCAACTGATCAACTTCCCAAGAGAAATGTGCATTATCAATGAAAGATTCTTCAGTGTTTACTTCAGCTTCTGATTTGTTCATTTCCTGCTTGAATGTTTCTTCTCTCTTTGTCATTTCAGTTCTAAGATTTTCAATGGTTAAGCAAAGCTGAGAAGAGTTTTCTGTGTAAATTTTCTCTCTCTCAGAGAGCAAAGTTTGCATCTTCGCTATCAAAGAATCTTTCTCTTTTAGACTTGCTGAATTCTGATCAGATAAGTCTTTTTGTTCAGCAATGGTTTCTTTCAATTCTATAACTTCCTTCTGCAGTCCCTCCAAATAAGTTGCTTTAGTGGATAAAATCTCATTTATATCATTTATCTTGGTATCTTTTTTTAATAACTCTTCTTTCAATTTTTTAAGTTGAGATTCAAGATTTGTATTGCAAACTTCCACTGTTCCATATTTCTCTGTTAATTCACCAATTTGCTCTAGTAAATGTTTATTTCTTTCTGAATGTTCTTGATCATTTTTCTCAAGTTTTTTAATCTTCTGAATTAAGTCCTTCCTTACTATCAAAGCTGCCTGAAGCTTCTTTTTCAGATTCTCTTTTTCTTGACTTAATTTTTTCAAAGCAATATTTGTCTGTTCCTTCTCATTCAGTAAGTCTTTAATTGTAGCTTCTTTACTGGTCAGCACAATTTGAATAAGCTCAAGTTCTTTCGTACATTCTTCTGTCTCCTGGGATAATATACTTGCTTCTCCTGTCATACTATTCTGAATATCTTGTAGTTGTTGCAATTTGAAGGATAGTTCATTTTTCTCTTCTGAAAATTTAACCATTTCATTAGACATCGATTCCATTATCTGAATAATTGAGCAATCCTTTTCTTTTAATTGCTGGCTTAGAGTAGTAATCAAATCTTTTTCTTGAGCAGTTTGTGAAATTAAGTTTTCTATCATCTGGTTTTTGCATTCAACTTCTTCTAAAAGTTTTGCTACATTTTCACGTTTGTTATTCAGTGTTTTGCAACTGTTCTGATGTTGTTCTTCTAATTTTTCTACTTTTTCCTGGAGAAAAATATACTGCTTCTTCATTTCTGTTAATACTATATCCTTTTCTTCACAAGTTGACATTTGTTTATCTAACGCCTCATTGGCAGCACTCAGTTTACTGGACAGAAATTCAATCTCAGATTGATTAGCATCTTTCACCTTCTCAAAGTCATTCTGCATCATAATTTTTTCCTCTCTCAGAGATTGCACATTTTCCAACTGATTATACAAGTGATGTATTTCATCTTCTCTCTCTAAAAGTACCTGCTGCAATGCTAGTGCTTCAGCTTCTTTGCTAAGAATGCTTTCTATCAGAACAGAGAATTTCTCTAACATAGCCTGACTTTCAGTTACTTGATCAGCTTCATTATTATTGTTCTTGATGAAATACCTACTGCTTGATAATGCAGAGAGCTGTTTGGATAACTCTTTCTTAATTACGTTATGCTCTTGCTGCAAAGACTGAATCTGAGCATCTTTTGATTTAAGGTTATCTTTTAAACTGCTCACTTGTTTGAGATTAATTTCATTTTGCTGAATTGCCCTATCAACTTCTATTGCCCACCTCTTTTCTGACTCATGGAGACCTTGTTCTAGTTTTTCAATCTTAAGTTTTAATTCACATATTTCTTGATTCTTTACACTAACCTGCATCTGTAACTTTTCCCTCTCATTCTCCAACTGCAAAGAGATGGCATGTAGGCACCTTTGCGATTCATTCTTACTCGTTTCTAATTGTTCATGAAGTTCTTCTAGTTCTTTTGATTTTTGCTGAAATTGCTTCTGGTAGTTTATCATCTCTTTGTTTTCTAGACGTAGCTTATCAAAGTTCTCCTGTAAAAGAGTTTTATCTTTAAATAAAGAATTCACCTGTTGCTGTAGCTTTTCTACAGAAAGTACATGGTTGTGACATTCTTGAGAGGCTTTAGAACTTAAAATGCTGAGTTCAGAATTCAAGTTTTCAATATGCTTAACCTGCTCAGTACATTTCTCCTGTACAACTTGTAGAGCCAGTTCTCTCTGTTCAGCTGTTTGCTTCCACTGATCAACTTGTTCCAAGGCTCTCTGATGCTCTAATTTTGCAGATTCCAATTCAACTGCCAAATACTTGATTTCTTTCTGGCTGGTGGCAACATTTTCATCTTTCTCTTGCAAAAACTTCTTTAGTGTCATTGCACTTTGTTTCAGCTCTTCTCTAAGCAGTTCAATCTCATTATTAAGACTCTTAGCATTGTTTTCTGCAAGCTGCACATGGATGTTTTTCTCATCCAAAGCATTGTGTAATCCAGCAATAAGCTGTTCTTTATCATTCAAAGCAGCACTGAGTTCATCTTTTTGCTCATATTCAGCAGCAAATTTGTCCTGCAAAGATAAGAAAGCATTATCTTTTTCTTGTGCTTTTTCTTGTAATATTTGAATTGCTTGTGTTAGTTCATTAATTTGATCGTGAAGCTGTGAAACTAACTGGATTTTTTCATCCTTTATTTTTAATTCTTCTCTTAGGTTTTTCACAAGACTAGTACTATCCAAAGGAGAACCCTTTTTTTCTGACAGAGCCTGAGTAATATCATGCATTATTTTCTTCTGAACAAATGTTTCCTTTTGCAGACTCAGGTTTAATGTTTCTACATTCTCAGCTTGCTTCTTCAGAGTTCCATATTGATTCTCTTTCTCCTGAAGTTCTACTTTCAAATTACTGTTAAGCAAAGAAATACTATTCAACAGCAGTTCCTTTTCAGAAATAACCTCTTTTAACAGTTTTGCTTCAATCATCAATGATTCTATACGATTCTGCTGTGCACTGATAGTTTCAGAGTTATGTGCTTGTAAATTAACGCACTCCTCCTCCTTTTGTTTTAAGAAGTTATCTTTTTCTGTAATTAACTTGTTTAATTCTTCCATCTTTTCCATTGCATTTTTAAGCTGACACTGAAGTTCAGAAATTATTTCCATATTCTCAGACAGTTGAACTCTAAGTATCTCAGACTCTTCAGATTTATCTTTAAACAATTTTAAGTCCTGAATTTGCTTCTTCATGTTTTCATCTTTCTCCAGAACTTCCTGCTTAAGTTTATCAGCTTCACAACATAAACCCTGTACTTTGTTTTGCAAATCAGAAACCATCTGCAAATACTGTTTTTCTCCTGTAACTTTGTCATCTTTAATTTGCTGAATCAAAGCTTCTCTGTCAGAAAGAAGAGACTGTTTATCATAAAAACTACTTTTTAATGTTTCTATCTCAATTAGTAAGGAATCTATATGATTCATAATGGCTAAAATGTTACATTCACTCTGATCATTTAAGGGAGCTATTATTTCAAACTTTCTAATTAATGCTGAATTGATTGTTTCAAGGTCAGTTTTCAATTTCTCTTTTTCTAATTTCAACATATGAGCTTCATGTTTAATAGACACAATTTCATTCTGATGTTGTATTAACTGATGTTGAAAATTTTCACATTCGCTTGATTTCTTGCTGCAAACAGCCAAAACTTCATCCTTTTCACATCTCGACATATCTATTTCTTTCATTAATAATGCTATTTTATCATTTAATGCTGCACATTCTTCAGTTTTCTTGACAATCTGTCCATGAAGCTCCTCAAGCTCCAGCTTCTGAGATAATAAAGCAGAGTCCTTTTTTTCAATCTGTTGCAATAACTGCATGCTGGAACCTTGCAACATTTCTAATTCTTTCTCCAACTGAGTCATATGAGTTTGTTTTTCTTCCACTTGCTTTAGGAAGGCATTATTCTGCCTATCCTTTTCTTCCAGAGATCTGGATTTTTCTTTAAGATCCATTTCTATGTTTTGAACTTGCTTTTGTAATGACAGTAAGTTTTCTTCTTTCTGACTAAGCTGTTGGACCATTTCATTGCACTCTGACTCCTTCTTTCTCAGCATTTCTTCATTTTCCAGCTTTCTGTCTTTAGCATCCTTCAACTGAGTGTTCAATGACAGTATTTGTTGATGTAACTGTTCTGTCATCTTTACTTTTCTGGAGAGCTGCTCACCCATCACTTCACACTTCTTTATAGTTTCTGTGACTGAATCTTCTTTTCCCTTTACAAGACTTGAGAGTTCTTCAACCTTATTTTTTAAAGTTTCTCTATCTCGATTGAGTTCTGAAAGCTCTTTTTGGTGTTGGATGACACTACCAGATATTTTACATTCCATTTCTTCTATACATTGAGCATGCTTCAATAATTCATGTTCTTTCACATCCAGTGACTTAGACAAATTCTCATTCGCATTTATTAGTTGTTGCTTTTCTTTCTCCATAATATGTATCTTAGTTCTAAGATCTTCGGTTACTTTAGTCTGACTTGCTAAATCTTTTTCCTTCTGCTCAAAAGTGGCCAACAACTGCTTATAAGTCAGGATGCTAGCTTGTTTTTCCGTTTCCAACTTATTTATTATTTCTTGTTTCTCATGTAACTCATCCTTTAACTTTTTCCATTCCATTTCTTTGTTATCCAAGACATCAAGAAATTTGAGTTTTTCTTTTTCACTTTGCTGTTCCACAGATTTAAGCATGTCTTTTAATGAAATTATTATTTCTGCTTTTTCTTGTAAAGAGTTTTTGGCAATTTCTAGATGTTTGTTATGTTCTGCAAGCTGTCTAGATACACTTGACAACTCCTCATCTTTTTTAACATTTTCTACTATTAGTTGATTATGTAATTCTTTTACTGATTTCAGTTCATTCACAAAACTTTGTTCTTTGTTTTCTCTCTCTTTCAACAGAGTATTTAGTTTCTCCTTTGCAGAGATATGTTCATCAAGTTGGAATCTGAGATGCTCTGTTTCCTCTCTACATTTTAATTCTGTTTCTTGCAGTTTTTCAGCTGATTTACTTATTTGTTCTTTAAGTAAGTTAATTTGTGATTCACACTCCAAAAGCTTGTTACTATATGCAATATCACGATTCTTTATCTCATAATGAAGTTCTTTAATTGATTTGCTTGCCTCTTTTACTTGTTTAATTAGATCCTCATTTTCTTTCATTTTAGCTTCATTTTCAACTTTTACTACTGCCAGCTCTGATTCTATTGTATTTATCTGCTCATTAAGTCCTGAAAATTTTATGCTTGCATCTTTCATATCTGCTGTTTGAACATCTTTCAACAATTGGACTTCCTTTTCAGCCTTGGAGAGTGCTTTTTCCATCTCCTGTACTTCACCTTCTTTGCATTTGATCTGGTATTTCAAAATATTAATCTGTTCAGAATATTCAGACATATTGGAAGAAAGATCAGAAATCTCTTTGTCTTTTTCAGTCAAAACTTCTTTGAGATTGTCAATCTCTCTTTCCCGTCTCTGTAGATCTTGAATAAGTTGAGATCTTTCTTCTAAATGACTTATGTTTAATCTGTCAAGTTCTTCATTTGTCTGCTCAAGGTCCAGTCGCATTAATTCCATGTCAGCATCCTGCTTCATAGTCTAGAAACAAAAATAAACAATTTACACATTCATTCATCAGTTCCAAGACAAACATGTTTAGAATCACCCATCCATCATGGTATTAGTCCAAGGCCTTTTCACATTACACTATCTATAATGATTAATCATGACTGAGAATCATATATTGTTTCTAAAATTAATTCAGACAATTTGTATCATGAGACAGAGAGAAAGAGAACTGATGATTTTTAAAAAACCACAATTAACCTTTC
>JAJFZI010032274.1:0-11436 GCA_022379055.1 Anilios bituberculatus
TTGGACCAACACTTCCCCCTATTCCGTTTCTGCACCTGTAACACCAAACACAGCCAGATTATGCCAATCCTAACACATTTTCTGTAGCTTTAATGACTGGATGTGCTGTGAAGAAACTGGATGAAGGATTTGATTATAACTGACATACGCACATAAAAACCCTTTTTGCTCCTTCTTTCTTTCCTTTTTAGAAATACCAGATGCTTCCCTAAACAAAACAAAATACAAAAGCAGAAGCTACACCCCCTTCTCTGGTTTACAGACATTTCCCTTTAATTAAGCAGATTAGTATAACTGGGAGAGAAGTAAAACATACACCCAGTTGAAGATCGCATGTGTTTATGGCTGAGTGAGTTGTGCAAAGCAGGCCAATTATGGTTTAGTGAAGTCAATATATGGCTAACAAAAACAAATAATGCACAACCTAATCATGACAATAATGGCTAAATGAGAGTCAGAACACCTCAAACTGCTTTCGGTTCAGAGGATTTATTCCAGGAACTGCCAAACCACTCCTGGAATGGTGTGTGCAGAGTGAAACATTCCAGAATGCACTGTCTTAGATCAATGGAGTTTTTACATCTCTTAGCACCAGGATTGTAGTTTCAAGGTGAACCTACCAACAAGGAACTCACTTCAACTTTCAGGAAATGGCTGGTTCACCCTTTTAAATTCTGCATAATTCAGGCCAGCCTTAGATCTCTTGAAAGAAAGTGAATGGTGTCTGCCTAACATGTAACAGCAATGGTGCAACATCTTAAATGCTTTAAAAATAGGAGTGGTTGGCAATGCCACTTTCCCTGTGCCATCTTCTTTTGCTGTGATCTGCCTCTTGCTGGCATGGTAACTTAGGGTCAGTCTACTTTTGCTGACTACCAGCCCATTGCAACACTGGCATGTGAATCCTGCTAATGAAAAGCAAAGGGGGAAAGGGGGCTTTCCAGGAAAGGTCATGCCTCCTAGCCATGCCAACCCACAGGGTACCCAATGAAAGGCAGCAAAGCACACTATTGCTCAAAGGGCAGCTCAGGGTCAGATCATCCATCCAAAAAAGTCATTTGTCTTTCTGAAACTTTGCTTTTCCAAATTAAGAGTAGGATCCAATTGTAATGGCTCAGCCACCTTCGCTGTAGGCTGATTTTATCCCTTTCTCATTTTCCTGTCTTTGCCCAGATGGGGTGCAGGGATCTAAATGAAACTTGGCTTAACAAACTTAAAAGAGTTTACCATCCTTTGCCATCTTCACCCCATTCTGCCTCCTCCCCTACAAAAATAAAACCGTTTTAGGCATTTTGAAATGTCCCCATTATACTTGGACATTTTTTAAAAAAGAAAATGAATCTCAAAACTGCATTCCTCGCAGATCAAAATCACACTTTCAACAAACCTCCCATTCAAATCAAATTAGGGCTAATTCACGAAAGCAATGCCCTATACATTAGCCTTTTAGGACCAAGCAGAACTTCTCATCTTCAGTGCTACTGATGGGCAGAAATCATTCATTCTCTATGACTGTGGAGGTCCAGAAGGTGGCCATATTTTTCTTTACTGCCTTCTTTACCAAGTGTCTGTTCCATCCCTGGTATGTTAATTTTAAGGGATATGCCAAGCAGAGCAGTAAAATGGTATCAAGTTAGGATCCAGTTACATGAAAACCCCCTATCATCACAGCCATTCAATAGCTACCATAAAACTATAATTTGTAATGTGAGCAGAGGGGAACTTTTTAAAGGCAAAGAGGCTGATTTTAAACTTACTGAATCTCTTTTAACAGGTAATTTAACTAAAGCCACAGCTTTTATCTTGATTCAGCCAACTTGTGTCCTGCCCTGCCAACTATTTGAAATAGGGTTCCAGATAGATGCACAAGGGCCAACTGCAGCTCTCAGCCAGAAAAGCTGCAAATTGATAACTCTTTAATCATACCCATTGGAAAACTGTAATTTTTAAAGTTTGGTAGGATAGGATATCTGAACAGTAGCCAACAAGCATCATTTACTTTGTATTATGGCGAAGCAAATGTGCAGATTCCTTCCCTCTTGTGAGCTGCCAAGAGTTTTCCCAAGGCACCAATCTAACATCCTCGAGCATAGTCATGGCTTGACAATATTTGCCTTCTCGTAATGGAGGCAATATAAATCAACACAACTGTAGAAGACACCATGTGTTGATAGGGCTTTCTGTTCTTCTAGCTGCCCAGTGTGAAAATAAAATGCCAGCACAGTCCAACCAAGCCATTTTTATGAGCCGTTATTTTTCCGGCAAGTGTCAATGATTTCAGCAGACCTTTATCAGAACTTGTAACACAGCAACACCTTAGCTGTTGCCAGTATTGGAACAGAACATGGACTCTCTTCATATGAGAAACCAAACCTGCAATTTTCCCCCTTCTGACATACAAATAAAACCACTAGAAAGCAAGAAGAAATCTGATTGGGACTAGGCAGTAGAACGGAGAGGAACCTGAAGCAAGCAGGGATCACTACAGATTCCAGTTGAATAGTTGTTCCTTAATGTGATTTGTGGGGCTTAGAAATAATTCAACACAGAAAAGGTTGAGCAGAACATGTTGGAACAACCTAAAGGTTGGCTTCAAGAGAGTTCAGCTGCAAGCCTGCGATCTCATTTCAAAGCCAACTGCAACTGGTGGGGCTTTTTCACTTCTTAGATTTTTGCAGCAATCTGGCGGTGGGAGAGATGTGCTTAGAAGTCAAGTGAGTCATCGCCACCGGAGACAGGTCGCATCAAGCAGAACAAGTAGCAGCAGCAAAAAAGACACAATTACTCATTAAGGCTACTGTTGGTACACAAATAAGCTTGTGGGTGCACATGTACATGGAGGAGAGCAAAGGAAAGAAGTCCGAAACTATTAAGCTCCTGAGTCTTCATCCTTTCTCAAACCCACTAATCTGAGTACTCCTCCTACTTCCTCCTGCCCAACTTATTTATGGAACAGGGAGATCATAAGCACACATCCATCTTTATCTGCCTGAAGCCAAACAGCATTCCTACCAACATGTGCCCTCTTGCTACTTCTTGATACAGCTGCAATAACAGCTGCCAAAGGCAGAGATCCAATTGCTCAGATCACCCCATTCCCTTATTTAGGAGGCACTTCAGGTGGTTTAATCCCAAACAGAGATGGCCACATTCCATGCAATTCTGTCTCCTACTATTTCTCACCTGGAGAGTAGAGGGGAGGGGAGGGGAGGGGAGGGGAGGGGACTTAATGGATCACTTGAATCTTGCATAATACAATCCCTTCATAGAAACTCTTCCCAGGATAATCTTTCTCTCTCATGCACTGAGCTTTCCAGTTTGTACCAGGAAACTTTTCAGAGGGAGACCTGATTTAAGCATTCCTCTTCCAACCCAAAGAGTAGACCCTTGAAAGGGAGAGATTCAAGGCAAGGCTAAGACATGCAGATGTCCACCAAGTCTTTGGACACCCTTTGTTAAGCATCCCAACTAGTCCTCCTAACAGGTTATTAGAGATGATGGAAGCTGTAATCCAAAAATCTGCAAAGCAAAAAAATTTCAGAAATACACCACAGGGTCTTGGTCTTTCCACCTTGAGGAACATTCGGCAGAGTACGACTATGCAGCATTTAGTTTCTGAAGACCTAACTTCGCCAGGTAAGGAATCTGAACAGAAAAAGAGTTGAGCTAAATCCAGTGCATCTGAGGGAAGCAGAAATTGCTCCAAAATGCTCATCATCACCCCATATGTAGCACAATATGATCCTTTTGGCTATCCTTGTGGAAATATGTAGCACAATATGTAGCACAATATGATCCTTTTGGCTATCCTTGTGGACATTGCCCCAAAGGGAAGCCTTAAAATATGGTTCTATGGTTCCAAGGAATACAGTAAAACCGCTTCTCAGATTCTGGAGACCAGCAACCTGCATCAAATGTCCTGGCTAAACTCCAAAAGAAGCTTACAGGAATACCAGCAGAGGACTTTAGTTCAGGTCCTGGGAAGGAACAGTGTGGGTATTGTCTACTTGGCCTTTGACAGCTGTTTCATCCCCCAAGGGGAATTCATTTCCTGGAGTCAGAACAGGGAACCTGTCTCCACACTGACTGTTCCGGGCACATCGATAGAGATCCCTGCAAGAAACATAAGAACGTAAGAGATGCCTTGCTGGATCAGTCTCTTAATCCATCTAGTCCAGCATTCTGTTCCCCCAGGGAAACCTAAAAGCAGAATACACTTGACTGGCTCGGCTCCCAGCCTCCCAGCAGGTGGCTTCATAGGCGACAGATCTCCTCTTTTAACCCAAAAGCAGAGACAGGTGATGTCAGGAGGATGTTAACGGATCCAGACATCATTCTCAATCGTCTCTCTGATGAACCAGAGCACTACGTCCAGTGTTCCTGATGCTTTCAAGAGGAACTCAGTACCTGCTATGTTTCTTCGGTGTCACCACGGTGTGTTGGAGAGTGCCATCCGCACAACAGAGGTGCAGGTGTACATGGTGTCTGCGGCAAAGGACAGGCTGGGTGATGCGGGGCCAGGGTTCCACTGATTCTCCTGATCCTCGCCGCAGGATCAGGAAGGAAAACCTCTCTGTTTTCTGGGGAGGATTCTGAAGAGACACACACAGAACAGAGAGATCTTAGGAAAGCTACACCGTCTCTCTACAGTCCAGGGAAGGAAAGTTGGTTGAAAAATTAAACTCACATGCTGACAGCTGCTGCCCTCTTCTCTTCCAAAAGATCTCAAAACCGAAGAAAGAATCTGCTAGATTCCAACTCTAATAATATCTCATGGAGACTGGCTGGAATGGTGGGGTGAAGAGAGAAAAGCCCCCCCCCCCGGATCAATGGGCATCTAGAAGCCAATTAAAAAGAATCCCATCTTGGCAACTAACCGTCCAGCAAAATGACGTTGACTTACAGAAAATAATCAGAAATTCTACAGCAACCTTTCACTTTATTCTCAAGGGTTGCAGTTAATTTTCAGCAGGCTGCATGAA
Source organism: Anilios bituberculatus (assembly GCA_022379055.1). Lineage (NCBI taxonomy): Eukaryota > Metazoa > Chordata > Lepidosauria > Squamata > Typhlopidae > Anilios > Anilios bituberculatus. Next base: position 4,983 of record JAJFZI010032274.1, read on the forward strand.
AGAGTTCAGATTGAGTACCTCTTTAAAATTTGCAGCCATCATGGTTTAAAATCCTGGGAATTCTAATCCAAATCAATCTGGAGAAAGCCAGATTGAGAAAAGGAGGACTGAGGCATCATTTGTCATCTCTCATTGACAGAGGTGAAAACTGATGCCATGTGATTCCAAAATGTTGCTTTTTCTTCAGGGACAGGTTGAAGTGAGCCTTCTGAGTTGGGTTAATGAAAATATTTCCATGAGTGCATGAACTACTCAAAGATTGCTCTTACTGCCTATTCCAACACAACATTCCAGAGCTGGATTGCTGACTTCTATCTCTGCTTTTTTGGGGTGGGAAGAGTTGTTTCATTTTGATTTTTGGAACTCGCCTTTATTTCTTTTGCCTACATTTGAACTGCCTTCCTTCGCATACAAAATCCTCCTGAAAGGAAAAGTCACACCGACTCAGAGGTTGTCATTTTATGACAGGCTAAACAGTCCACTGAACTGCTCAGTCTGGACAGCATGCAGTGCCTAAACAAATAAACCTCAGCTTTAAATAGACATTGATAAACTGGAGCAAGATTAGTGAAAGGCTACCAAGATGGTGAAAATCCTAAGAGGGAAGGTTAAAAGACTGAGGTAGGTTCAGCCAGAAGAGGAGGATGAGAGGGGACATAACAACAGTCTTCAAATATTTGAAGGGCCGTCAGAGAGGAGAGGATTTGGACTTATTCTCACTTACTACAGAGAACAAGACTAGAATTAATGAGCTAAAACAAGCATGTCAAACATGCGGCGCATGGGCTGCATGCTGCCCATGGCCAGTATCTTTGCAGCCCACCCTCCTATTCCAAAGTCCACTGCACCTTGGAAGTAGTCCCCCTGCAAAGGCAGAGGCTCCAAAGGCGCGATGGACATCGTCATCATTTTATGACATTGCATGAAATTTCGGCACAAGACTTCCAGCTTTTGCAATGTCACACATTTGGTAAATGCCAAAATCTTCTGCATTGTCAAAATTCCGAAATCTCGCACGATTTCCAGGTTTGCTCACGTGATTTCGGCATTTTACATTGTGCAACATCGTAAAACACCGAAATTCACGCAATGTTGTAAAACGTTGAAATCTTGTGAGTAAACCTGAAAATCGAGCGAGATTTTGGCCTTTTTTTTGCAGCCCACATAAAATTTGATTTTGTTTTTTGGCCCATGTCTCCTTTGAGTTTGACATACTTGGGGTAAAACTTCAAGGATGCGTTTTTAGACATTAGAAAGAACTTTTTAACAGTAAGAACAGTCAATCAGGTTACCGTATGGAGTGGGTTTTTTCCCCTTCACCAGAAGTTTTCAGATACTGAATAGCCATCATTTGGGGATGGTATAATGAATCTTTCAGTGTGCAGGATGACCTTCGAGGTCCCTTCTAACTCTTATGACTCTGTTTTAACATAGCATCCTGCTTCACCAACAGCAGTAAGACCACAGCTGGGTTCTCCTAAACACTCTGAACATCAAATTTCCCTTTCCCAGTTTAGCCCAGTTTTGCATAATGTGCAAATCCAGCCTGTCCATTCAAGCAGGAATACTTTTTCTAGTTTGAGGGGTACATTTGCTGCTTGAATTGTTCACCAACAGTTCCAAAGTGGGAGAGACTGGGAGGAAAACCAAATCTGGTTAAATTTAAATGAAATGCAGCTAACACTACGATTGCCCACATATTGCATCATTAAAAAAAGAGGATGTGGGGAGATGCTGGGGGCAGCACAAGTTACACAGTTGTGTTAAGAGATACTAGAACTGTCTGCTGCCCAAGCAGAGCTGTCTATTCTACCTCTGTCCTTTGCATTCTTCACACCCAAAGGTATTCAAAGAGGGCAACATAAAGCATCAAGTGTTTATCTTGACTGTCCAGTTCTGAAGGGCTCCAACACTTCCATGTTCAGGTCCTCACTATTCTAAGGGTGGGCAAGGCAAACGGAAGACTGGAAAACCAATTGGATTTGACCTGCCTGACAGGTCACTCACTTAACTGCTGTAACACGGATACCTAAAATTCACTAAGTGCACAGGTTCATCATCCAACCTCTTCTCAAGGGTGAGCAGGCAAACTTACCCAACTGAAAGGGAAGGTCTGATACTCCTGGAGGAAGTTGCACGGCAAAGGACGGTCAGGTGACAAGCGAGGGCAGGGCAAGTGGTGTGGACACTAGGGAGATAAAAGGTGGAGGTCCGACAATGACTAGAATGTTGCAGCAAGCCTGAGCCCTTGACATGATGGATACATCAGGTGTTTCTATTGCCTCTCTATCTGTCACATGATGGATATATGCAAGTGTTTCTATTGCCTCTCTTCCTACCACAAATCAAATCTTCACAGACCAGGTGTGTTGGTGGCATGCAATGCCTGCTCTCTGCATCCTTCCACCATTTTTGATTTTAATGCTTTTGATACCTTCAGGTATGGCAACATTTAGAAACAGTAAATTAAGCTCTGTCTAGTTCAGAATTAGAAAACCAGGCATTTAGGCTGAAGAGACCCCTAGGAATAATTAAACAAAGGCACTTGTGTGGAGCCCAACACAGCAAACTTCTCAGGGGAAAATGTATTCTGTCATACTGGGTCTTATCATCACCTTTCTGTCAGTTTTGGCAACTACAACTCTGGACAGACTTCAGTACTTACTGGAGCAAAAACATGAGCTTCCTGAGGGCTATGAGTTATTTTATCTTTGCCCTGAAAACAAAATGAAAAAGCATCAATCAGAAGAAATGGTGACCAATATACTTTCCATGTTTGTAACAGAGAGGCTGCCTTAGGGCCCAGGGTGAATTATCTCACCCAGAGGCAGGAGGGTAAAGAGACAGACACAGAAACAGCACTTTAACTTCACCAAATAGTTTCCAGATCAAATAGTAGAGAAAACTATTCCCTTAAAAGTAAAAAGCAATCAAACCCAGCAATTGAAAACCTTCTCCCTATGCCTGCTTTAAAACAGAGGACACTGATATTTTAAACCACAATTAAAGTGAGAGGGAAGAAACCATTCCCTGCTTAATTACATCAGATTTTGAGAACTTAAACTGGAGTAATTATATAAGAACCTGTAAGACAGGTGGGAGAAGAAAAAAACCAGATACATGCTCATTCATTACATCCCTGCTTCTAAGGAAACTTAGTGAATGGCATCAAATTCTTCCCAAAGAAATATCTGAACTGACAGCTTCCAATCACAGTCATTTTGCAAATACTGTCCTATTTTCAGCAGGCCATTAACTGAAGCAACATGGCTCACCTTTAAAATAACATCTCGAGCCTCCATGAGCATCTGATGGCCTTCCTTGGTTCCATTTTCAACCAGAACCTAGAAAAGACAGATAAAAGAGGAAGACCCGCTTTGGCCAGTGGACACATACAGTTCATCAATTCCCATTCCAACTGATAACTCTTCTGTCTGGAGGTCTTGCCCTTTCTTCCCCAGCTTGTCTTTTTTTCTGAATATTCAGAGGAATAAAGAAAAGAAGAAGTGAAAGGGTTTTTTTGCGCACAGTTGATTCAGTAAATGAAGAGGAGCTTCTCCTCTTTGTTTTGTAGTCTCTGTGTTCAATATTATCCAGGACTCAATACATGGGTTAAATCAGATCTTTTGTCTCACAGTTGATTCTGCTCTAAAAAGAATAGGGATTCTGCAACACAGGGAACACAAGGAAAATGGGTTACTAATCTTCTGAATCTCAATGAAACAACCAGGCAGGGCAGGGCAGGACAGGAGTGGCAGGGATTAAGCAAAGAAGATAACTGATTCTTCATCTCTAGGTAGTTAGGCTTAATTACAGGTTGGACGGGGAAACAGTCAACAAACCATGGAGGCCATAAAAGTTTAATGCCCTGGGATGCCTTCCAGCTGCTGCTACTCAAAAGCTAGACCCAATGGATGTCTCCAACGCTCTGCAGCTAATTCAGAAAAGGGACTTGAAGGAAGGCAGAAGCTGCTTCCTAGACATCTCTGTTGATTTTGAACCAGTTCAGCAGTTTCTTCTTTTCCAAGACCTGGCACGAAGGAAAAAAATTCTACCCTTGTGCTACTTTGATCTGCAGCAACATCATGTAAAACAGAGGTCTCCAACCTCTGGGACGTGGTCCACTACCAAGACACAGCCAGGGCTGGACCAGCCTGTGACAGTCTCCCACACCAACACTGTGGTAGCAGCCGCAAAATCTGACACAGTGACGGCGTCTCCACAAACATCATTGCTGGGAGACTCTGTAGCTGTGGAGACGCCATCGCTGTGTCATATTTTGCGGCCACTATGGTGAAGCCAGCTGCAAAATATGACATCGCCACAGCAATGGTTTTGGTCGCGGTGGTGACATCATGTTTTGTGCACATGCACGGACACATACTTTTTGGCCCCCACCACAGCAGCAGCATATTGTGCCAGGCCATGNNNCCAAAAAGGTTAGGGACCACTGAAGTAAAAGATATAAAGGGTGATTTGCTATCACAACATAGCCAGTGCCCCTCAACCTGGCTGCAAGTGATAATTTGCAGCTGCCACACAGAGAACAGCCATGATGGAAAAAAATCTTGCAGCCAACAATACTCAACCAGGGCTGCCAAAAGAACATTTGGGGACTTGATGTGGCCCAAGACCACCATACCTCAATGCAGAAAGGCATCAAGTAAGGCATTCCTTACCAGAAAGTCATGGGTCTTCCTCCAGAGACTCTGCACAGCCTCTACTCTCTGAGTGTAACTTGAAAGCTCATTGAGCGAGAAAGCAGATACTGTGAGATCAAATGTCATCTACAAGGGAAGGGGATGAGCAGAGTTTACATTACCCATTTTTCCCGAGAAAGCATTTGAGGCCCCTGGAGGTCACATCTGGATTCTAAGTAAACTCCATCCTCTCCACCCAGTAAATCTCAGATTGCCTGGTCTCAAGGGAAGTCTGGGGAGAGAGGCCCATATCCACTGCCATCACCTCCTTGAAGAAAAGCCAGGACAAAAACATTTCTATTAAGGGGATCTTCTTAGTAATGGCCAATTCATTTTATTTCACCAATCTGTGATTCCCTTTCAACATAGGGCTGGTGACTGGGAAAAGTTTCTAATGTTAGAAGACTGGCAGTAAACTAATCACCGGTCCCTTTTTCCTTTCCCAATGAAGATATCCAATTCTCATACTGAAGAGTGTGCAGGTAGAATCCATAAATGACCCTTCCCAATTCTACAGTTCTGTATTCCCTCCCCCACTCAAGAAGGTATCTTCCTAGTCCATCCACATGGATCCTTTCATAATATTTTTTACATTCATGCTACTAATGCAGATCCGGTTCAACCATTAGGCTACAGGGGAATCTTTAAAGCCAGGTCGAGGGGGGAAACTGTTGTGGAGAAAAGCTTCACTGAAAATATCCAACAACAGATCCCCAGGGATCTCAGGGATTTGCATTAACTAAGTCCCCTGGAACAAAATCTCTTTAGAATGCGTGGGTTGTTTTACCTTAGGGTCAACGGGGAAGAATTGCCTGAAGTAGACACCAGGAAAGCAGAGTTCCTGGGGCTCAGAGAAACCTAGGAAGAAAACAGGCCACCAGTAAAACCACGAGGAAAGGGATTTGTGGATGGGAAAGCAAAGGAAATACTGTGGTTGATCCCAGAGAGGATGGTTGGGAAACATAGCTGAAAGAGATGTGAATCCAAGCGGAGTGAAGGAAACACTTTCTGTCAAATGTCTGACAACAACAGGTTCAAATCTGGCACAAGGTAATGACAAGTAAAAAGCTTCTAGTCCTTAAGACAGGCTTGGAACACTATAAAACACATGACAGCTGGCATCCTACCCAAGTCAAGCAGAAAGCAGAACAGAGAATGGGAAACAAGAGGGATTTGACTTTTAATATGTACTTTTAGCTTTGCTAGTCTAAGGGGCACATAATATTTGATACTCTGTGGAAATTCAAGAGATCAGCTTTTGAGTCCTTAATTTTTGATTTGTTTATTCAATCATTCATTTATTGAATTTCTATGCCGCCCTAATCCAGAGACTCTGGGCTCTGCATTTCCCTTTTGCGAAATGAACACCAAATTATATCACGTAATATTCCTGGTGGAAGCCGATATGGTAGATGGACAGCTATGCATGGAATATGGATATTGGAGAAGAGACTACGAATTAGCCATGATAACCATCATTTCCATAATACAGCTCATTCACTCATGAGTCATCCTAGTCAATGAGCCATAAATATCATTGCCCTGAAATGTCTCTTCCCAATAGTAGGAGTATGATGGTCAGAAAGAGATAAAAAAGTGGTCAACAGCAACATTCCTTGCACAGTCTAAAGCATGTCAAACTCAAAGGCCAACAAGGGCCAAATCAACAAAATCAAGGTTTATGTGGGCCACAAAAAACACCAAAATCTCATGTTTTACAATATTATGTCATAAAATGTCAAAATCTTGCACAA
>JAJFZI010032412.1:0-10986 GCA_022379055.1 Anilios bituberculatus
TTCAGTTCCCTAGCCAGTGCATCTTCAGTGCACTGAAGATGTTCCCTAGCCTGGGAATGAAACGTGCGCAGCAAACAAGCCAAGCTCGGAGAGCACCAAGAATCCAGCAAATAGAGTTTTATAGAGAAAACCTTTTCTCTTCTTTCCAGTTCAAAAGAATTTGGAAGGAACTACACTATGGGGCTCATGCTTGTGTACACCAGTAGGGTAATTCTCTGAAATTGAACAGAATGGAAACAAATTGGGGGAAAGAGAAGAAGTCAGCAAAATAGAGACTGAGTTGGAGGCTGGATTTGATGTTTGGTAAGAAAATAATTTCAGAAAAAAATTACCCCAGTGCATCCTATAGGAAAGGCAGTTGGGCAGCAGCTTGGAATGTTCCTTCTCCTTTCTGATCTCATGATGCAGAGCAGAATATAAGGGGCCTGTGCCATGCTTCCCAATGCACCCATGTTCACAAACATATACTATACAGACCCCTGCTGATCACTGTATCCAAGTCTTGAGCACCACAGAACAAAAAGGACAGTGGCAAATTGGAATGAGTTCACAGAAAGGCTAGCAAGATGATGAAGGATTTAGAAGAAAGCACCATGACAAACAATTAAAGGATCTGAGTATATTTAATCTACTCAAAGCATAACACAGAAGAGAGAAGGGAGTTATTTTCTATTGTTCCATAAAATAGAATAAGAACTAATAAATTAAATCTACAGGGAAATTGGTTCAAACCAGGCATAAGAAGTGGAACAGCCAGTGGAACAGGATGCTGAATGAATTTTTGGGTTATTCTTTGCTGGAGGTTTAAAGAGTTTTGATCTGTTGGAGATACAGTAATGAATCTCATACTGAGAAGAGAGCTGGACCAGACAATTTCTACTTTCCGTTCCAACTCCCTGATTCTTTGAGATACAATATGAGGAATAAGCAGAAACATATAAAAAAGCACAGCACAAATGTACACACTATAATTAGACAGATCCTCGCAACCATTTTCAAAATATATACTAGTAGTGTTTGCAGACTCTCACTGCTTTAATCAGAATGGCAATCATAGTGTTGTACCACAGGCTCTGCCCTTTTGGGAGTATGCATGCAATGTCATGACATGTTGAAAAGTGATGGGCCTTGTGTTGCGATGCCAAAATGCTGTTCTTGTCACTCTTGCCCTACCCTCAATCTCCTGTTCTGCACATACTCCAATTCATTTCTGGGAGAAAGTACATTCAGACACACTTACAAACACAACATATTATTTCATTACAAAGAAGATATATACTGCCTCCCATGGCTACTGCTGCTTAGGAAAGAATTCCAGAAGCCATGCTCTGCATACTTTCCCTGGCTTGGTCAGCTGACTATTCCTCAAGGGATAATTTGTGTTCCCTTTGTTTATGCAGCATTTTTTTATTTGGAAAAAGATTTAAATTTAGTTTTGGATATTGTCCTAGTTCAGAGGCAGAACCAAGATACTGAGTGAGTTCAATGGTTCCTGAAAGAATTTTGTTTACAGGAAAGCAAAATACAGAAGTTGATTCCTATTTTTATAATTCTCTGGTGTGCTGCTTGCGATTGCCATGTCTGTCAAAAAGTGAGGGTGCATGGGATCTCTATTGATTTCAATATACATCACTCAGCTGATAAGCCCTGAATCTATAACGGGAAGAGTAATTGCCTTCTGATGAAATTTCATTCAGATTCCTTTCAGATTTTAGGAATGTTCCTAAAATCCACAATTGTTTTCCAACTGCCTTGAACAAATTAAAAAATTGGGATAAGAAAATCCCATTCTTTTGTATGTCACTCTGTTGTGCGTCAACACTTCTTTTTTATATAGTAACATTCTACTGAAACAGCCAAAACAGGAGAAATGTGTAATTCGAAATGGACTAATTAGAAACTAAACAATGGACAGAGATCACAGAGAGGAATCAATAAATCTTTTAGAATTTTCTAAGTTTTTCAAAATAGGTTGAATATGGCATTAAATGGAAGAGACTGATCACAGCAAAGCAAATGCATGGCCCCTTGTATCTGTTAATGTGATGATCAACATGAAAATGGACACAGAATTTACATTTTTTTTCATTTTCAGAGTTTTTGTTACATTAAAAAGATGGCAAATTTACAGGATATGGAAGATGACATCAGCATGAGAACTAGAGTGCACTTTTAGAGAATTTTACTTGGAATTATTTCTCCTGAATATCCTATTTTCAATTCTGTGACTATAAACTTATGGACAGTTTCTAATAACTATAGCAGAGTAGAAATATCTCAAAATCTCTTGTCCTCTGCCTTTGGTGGGGCAGGTACAAACTGCCACAGATGATTCATTGTGCCACAATCACTGGGCCTGACTCACTGCCAGGCCAATTTGCCACCATGGCTCTCCATGCCAGGGTGGGAGCAAGTGGGGTGCCTGAGGTGAACCCCCTATCCACACTAGCTCTAACCTTAACCCAACCATTATTCCTCTGGCCTCTGTCACCCCAGTTGCCATCTTCCTGGTGCAGTGAGCAAATGGGCCTAGTAGTGAGCTCTGTAATGGAACAGGAGACATGATGTGGAGCAAGTCCAACAGTGAAATTACAATGGTGAATTGGATCATCTCGGTCCTCCCCACTCCTTTAGGAAAAGTGCTACTTTGCAAGATTTGCTTTGAATTGCTTCCACCAATAAAGTCCATGACCTTTTGAAGGACACCAGATGGAATCATGTTGCCAATACAGTTACTTCTAAACACAGTGAACATGTTAGGGAATTTCTCCTTTTATTTGGGAAATCTGATGATGTGGTCATACCATTTCTGCTCACAGATATAGTGGAAATTTCAAAAGGCTACTGACAAGCACTCTAAATAAACTAAAGCAAGGTATTTGTCTTGATAATAATTCTCATTTTCTCTTTCTCTCTGAAACATTCACTATATACTTTCTTGCTAGTAGACGTACAACTATAAAATTTGTTTTCAAAATGGCAGAGAGGCTGCTCAAATAAAGTATTCAACTATACTTCCTCGCTTCTTGGTATCTCAAAACTATAACTGTTTTCACTTCCCAAATCCTTTGAAGCACTATGAAGACATATCATCTTCACTTCTGATACTGAGTGCAAATACTGCCTGTGTGACAGTCCAAAATTCTCCAGTGCTTGCTACATTGGTATCACATAGAGAAGAGGGGAATCTGATTATCAGTTGTCAATTTCATCCTTGCTTATTTGTCTGGGCTGCTGGGAGGGGACTGTACAACCATCAAGCCAGCATTCCCCTTAAAAATATTTTTTCTCAGAAATCAGGAGAAGATATGAGATAAGAGTTTTCTTCAGTATTGCTGATGATATTGTTAAGAAGACAGAGATCCAGAGCAGATTTCAAGCTGGCATAGAGAATCCTCATGTGGGAGTAACTTGAGATAGAAGAGAAACCAGGAACAGCTCAGTGTGGAACCTCTACTGAGTATATCTTAATCAAATACATAAGTAGAGTTCTCCTGAACTGATTGCTCATAAAGACTCAGCACAATGATGTCTTAACTGATAAACATGCTCTATAATAAGCACCTTGAAGTGCCTGTTCATTTAGCAAAACAACTAATTGTTTAAATACATAGAATTTAAGGGAATGATGCTCTGCAGCAGTTATTCTACATTATGGCAGGAAATATTGAAGTTATGTACCAAATCATTCCCCAATTATCCCATTCTTCCCACCTTTATTATTTCAATCCAGTTGTGCTGGTAGTTTGCTCAGACTATTCTTGGAGCTTAATCACAGTTTTTTAGGGAAAATGAACAACATAGTACCCACTGTCCTTGAATTCTCAAGTGTTCCTCTTACATAGAGCAAAGCCTGTCCTTGCTGAAAAATAGGTAGTGCTCTCAGAATGATATACCATTAGTGTAACCTTTGAACAAAATTATTTCCAACACTATTATGTATGAACAAAGTCAGCAGGCAATGAAATGAAAGGTAAGTAATTCTGTCTTCTGAATTCAAATAGATAATTCTTCTAACAACTTGTATAGGAAGTCTGGGAGCTGGCACAATGGTTCAGCGGGCAGTGACCATGATTAGACTTCAAAGTATGTCCATTCTCTGTTTAAATGAAATGAAATAAAATTAACAATAAAGATGAGAAAGTAAAGTTTTAATGGAACTGAAAACTGAAAATAATGTATGAATTAAAAAAAAACATTTCCCCAAATGTTTTCTGTGTACCTATCTGAATATTTAATTTAGTATTTATGGTTTCATTCACAAATTATACAAGGATAAACATGATAAAATTACCACCTCTGGCATCCAAGGATGATGAGGAAATGCACCACAGATGTACAGAGAGGAATGAAATGTTGATAGGTGAATTATACCATCCAAAATGCTTTGCATATGCTATTCCAGTCTCTAGTGCAATATTTCTTATTTGGGCAATTTCAGCTGTATGGGTTTGAGTTCCCAGAATTTCCCAGCCAACCTGGCCACTGCTGAAAGTTGAAGTCCATACAGCTGGAAGTTGCCGAAATTGGGAATAGGGGAAGATTATGCCAAATCCTAAAATGCCACTGCTTTGCAAAATTATCCAATTTTATTATTTAGTGTAAGGCAGCTTCCTCTGCCCTTATAATTCAAAATTCTTAGTTTAATAGAATATTGAATGATATGTGTACATATTGTTTTAACAGCACATGGAGCCTTCATACTGCATATGTATCACTTTGAATACTGGAGCTTGTCTACTTTAATAAAAAATAAAAGGCTTTGAAGATAAAATACATAGACATATATTAATGGATACTATCTAGGTACATTTATCTTTGTTGGATACCTGTAAAATCCATTGGCACTCCTTTGCCAATTTAATGATAGTAAATGGCTTCAGTTTCTAACTAAATAAAAGCCATAAAACACTGAAATGCAATAAAAAGGAATTCCATACCTTCTGGAAATTAACTCCTTGCGCCCAGGAACAATTCTTCGGGTTTGGAACATCAACCCAGAACAATTTCTTCATTCTGAAATATTAAGACAATGCACCACAGTTAGATGTTGTGGCTAAAATTATAGACTAGGACCTGGGTGACCCAGATTTAGTGTGTACTGAATCTGGCCATTACACTGTATAATTTTGGATGAGATTGTGAAAATAGGTGGTGTTATATATACTGTTTTAAAACTTTAAAAAGCTATTGGAAGATCAGTGTAGCAAAAAGAATGATCATAAAGGATACTGTAGCTTCTTAGTTGCTAAGCACGGAGCACGATCACACAACTACAGCATTTTTACGCAAGCCCCAACAATCTTTAAATCTTCCCCAATATATTTACTTTCTTCTGTTTTTCCATCCAAGAGGTTGATCAAAGAGATTTTTAAAAAACTATTTGAACTGATAAACATTCTCCAACTATGAACATGTAAACTACCATATAGGAAAACATTACCTCTGTTGCAAAATCAACAGAGCTCCAAGCAGCAAAACTGAGCATGAAATCATTAAGGGTAGAATCACATAGAAGTTCACATTGTGCTGTTTTTCAATCCCATCTGAAAAAAATAATCACCAATTTAAAAAACTTATGACCATCTCGATCAAAATACATATGTAAGAGACCATTGCAATGCAATTCGGTAGTACCGTATATTGGGAAATCATATTAGATGTGGATTATACTAGCAGAAGATGCTTGCACAGTTTAAGATCAAGTCTCATTTACTACACGTAAAATACTTTTTCCTGAATGAATATTCAGATTCGCATGTCCCATAATTAAATATGCTTCAGGGTGAGTCCCTAGGTATGGTGGAAAAAAAATCCACTGAATTCAACAGATCTCAAATATAACTTGAAATAAGTAACAACTATAAACCTTGAGTGACTTTATTTTCTCAAATTTAGGTCTACATCTGCTTGAATTAATCAGGTGTTTTAAAAAATTAAATAAGACTGGATATATAATTATGGAGCAGCCTGGGTATATATGGAGAGAGAAATGGTAGTTGGATAGGTAAATTCAGAAGGAGCACTAAAGCCCAAGACCAGCCATTCAGTATTAGAGAAAATCAAGCCTGAATGCTCACCTGAAGCAAGAATCACAAAACAAAAACTATTATAGTTGAATATGTCATGATGGCTGAAGTATCTATAGAAAATATGATAATGTTGGGCAAGGTAGACAGGAACATTTTAATAAACTATGAATAATCACATATCTAATTTCATAGTAGCTGCAGCTAGTGGGAAAGGACAAACATGAATAGGAATTACTAAATGCTGCAATTCTAAAAGAACAACTGTAAATATCTGCAATGAGAAAATAAAAACGAAGAAAGGGAAAAAAGCAAGGTAGATGCACATAAAGATTAGTAAAAATATTAAAATAAAAAAGACAAAACATATGAGGTAGAAAGAGGGACATGTCACCAAGGAGAGGACATGAATAACCTGGATTTGCAGAGACATGTTAGGAAAACTAAAGGTCAGCTACTTATTGACCTAACAGCTGCTCATAGGGGAGGGTAAAACAAAGATAACAAAGAAAAGGTAGAACTGCTCAACTCCTACTTTGGTTCCATTTTTTCAAAGAAGATATACATTCAACCAGCCAATTGTAAAAGCAGTCTGAAGGAACAGGATTTCAGCTTCAAACTGATCAAAATAGTCATGAAATACTTACTGATCATGAAATTTCTATACTGACTACATCCTACAATATTGAAGAAATTCTACTTCCTGTATTTTATCTATTCAGATAATATCATGCTAACTAAATTCTATTTCTGGGATATCTGAAATATTGCCAACAATTAGCTATCCTCTTTCAAATAAAGACTGCAAGTGGAAAAAAGGCAATCTCCTTTGAGGATATAAACCACAAACCAGAAATATGGTCAGTATTTTTCTTCTTGTTGCTGTCTAATGAGATACATATCTTCAAATGGAGCTGAGTTGGAGAATGCAGCCCAGTAGATTTCTGAGTATGTTTCTCATTTCTTTAATAAGTACCCACAAAACAATTTAACTGGGTCTATGGTTAACATTTAGTGAGCTTAGGTGGGGGAACAATGGCATGATAACTTACATGCTAAGTAAACACTCTATCTATCTATCTGTCTTATCATCATCTTATTTATAACCAGCTCCCCCCTTCTGTGCTCATTCTTTAAGTTGCTTCCCCTACAACAACCATATCTGATAGATTTGAGTCATAGATCCTTTCATATCTGGAAGATAAACACATTTTAAGTTTGCAAAAAGATTTAAAAAATGCATTCATTTATGCTACAAAACATCTCCAGTCTATTATCTATATTCTTCTCATTACAGTTGAAGAAATTTGTATCTAAGGGAACATTTTACTAAAATCACCTTTGGAGAATCCATCTGTCATTGCAGGTTTTGTCACTCCTTCATTAATGATTGGGTATAAACTAAATCTGTATTTCTCAATGAGAATGAAATTATCTGGAATATACACAAAAAAAGCTTGATTTACATTTATCAGAGCTTGTGAACAATTTACAAACATCAGATCCATAGAAGAGATTGAACTTCACATCTATGGAAAGTCAAATGAAACAGTCTCTTGCCTTATAAGTCTAAAATGCTGGCACTTTCCTTTATTCTATTGTTATGACACTGTAAGCCAAGCACTGTTTGTTAAAATTATAAAAGAATAAAAAGTGACTTTATAAAACAATGCTCTTCATCTTATCTCTCCCACAATTTATGTTTGGACAAGCTGCTGCCGTCCAACATCCCACATTGTAAGATCATGCTGCTAATTAAAATTCAGTGAAAATGGCAGATTTTCAGCCACATATTTCCCCTTTTTCTTCAATCATGAAGTTGAGAATAATAACAGGAAGCTCTTAGGAGCTAACCAGCTTCTGTTTTCACCCTTAAATTCCCTTGCATAGTTCAACTGGAGCTCTTTTCTGCTTATCAGCAAACCCTTTCTCCCACCTTAAAAAATCCCAACTCCTTCAAATAAATAAATATACCATATATTTTCTAGTGATGTTACCATGTCACCAGAAACCCTCCTAGTGCCCTCTGATAGGTTGGAGGAGCAAGTTCTGGTACTTGATACAGGGAAGTATTACTCCGTCTTAACAAATATTATCAACAATACATATCAAAGACAAGTCAGGAAGCTTAATTTCTAATTTTGGCAGAGCATTCCTACAGATGTAAGCAGAGGAATGGGTTCCTTCAAACCTCCCCAAGTTCATAAGGCAATAAGCAAGTGAGCACTGTACAGGTTTTGCTCCTTCTTTCTAAAATGTCCCCCTTGCTTAAACCACTTCTCTCCTGGCAATTCAAATGAAAGGACATGAAATAAGGCAACCCCAGGACTAGTATGTTTTCCCTTTTCTCCTCCTCACCTCAGACTCTTATATTAAAGGCCTCTTTTTTGTATCCATATTTGTTTGTTCATCAGCATCAGATTTCTAATGCTGAGAAAGCACCAATTAGAGACATTTCTGCTGCTATATAGAGGAGGATGAAGACCTGGGTGAATAGAAGCTCTTATTAAAGGTTTTCTTAGAAGGTACAATAGGAGAAGGCAGGGAGGTGGGCATTCTCAGTGGCTTCTCTCTTTCTGTAGAACAGCTTACCCATCCCCATTCTTAAAATATTGTAGAAGTTATTTTAAACCTGTTCATTCTGGAAGGCCTTTAGAAATTAAAAGCTATGGTAAGATCTGCACCACTGATAATATGGTTATTGTTTTGAGAGTTATTTTTGTACTTTATCATTATGATCTTATTTATACTGCATATAGGAGCATGTCAGTTACTTAAAATGGGCTTATTGAGGCAATTTGCTCATAAATACCTCCCATTGGATGGGCGGTTCTTAGTAATATGTAATTTTTATTTAACTATGTTTTTATTTAACTCAGTATTGTTGTAACGTCTCTATGCGAAATGCCGATCGTTCGAATAAACATCTTTCTTTCTTTGTATTTTAAACCTGTTCATTCTGGAAGGCCTTTAGAAATTAAAAGCTATGGTAAGATCTGCACCACTGATAATATGGTTAATGTTATGTGACGTATTTTTGTACTTTATCATTATGATCTTATTTATACTGCATAGAACCTCTGGAGTAAATTTATACATTTTATAAATAAATGTGATGATTATATTAAACATATGGTATAAAAGAGACACTAATCCTGGTGTTTACTTTTATGACTAGAAATATGTTTATAATAGCATGAGTAAGTATCTTTTCTTAGCCTTAAAAAGAAGGAAGTACAGTACTAAATTCTAATCTTATGGAATAACATACCTTACATATTAAAAAGCATTTTAATGAGGTTTTCTTCTTAAACAATATTTAACAAATACTGTAAGTGTATTTATTATTTTCTCGCAATCTCTCACTTGCCATATGGCATGTATATGAAATTTAGGAATTTAGAAAAGATATTTATCTATTTATTCATTCATTCAACTTCTAGACCACTCATCTCCATATGGACTCAGAACGGTTTACAAACTAGAAAAGATATAACGAAATATATCTCATTTTCCATCTGCAAGAGGTATTTTTGCAACTTCTTCTGTTGTAATGCATAAAGCCACAAGAGAAACAAAAATACAGTATATCCTTTCAAATTCAAACTCACCCAAAATATAATGTCTCCTAACATTGGAAGGAACCATTAGCCATTTAATTTGTTCTTCTCCATTTAGATTGGTCCATTCAATTACAAAATATGTAACAATATAATCCATTGGTAAAAGAATCCAGGACATTAGTACACAGCTGCTGTTCACTGGGTAGACATTTAGGGACTGCACAATGTTTACTAATAAAAGAGCAAAAGAAATTGACAAAAGTTAGCAATCATAATTCCATAAAAATTGAAAGAAAATTTATTCAATCTCACAAATAATAAATTTTTTAAAATTTCAATTAGTTAAAATATTTTACATTGTAGATTAATTTTTTTCTAAATCTCATAATGAAAGAATGTAATATTGCTGGATTGCAAATTACTGTAGGAAATAAATTTAGTCTCCATGTAACAATACAAGCAATCTCTTTTCTAAGCATTATCAAATTTAGAGCATTAATGCACATTCAACGTTAACCATATATCCACATAAGTATACATATTACAGTATAAAATTTTTATTTGAATGATTATTAAATATATGATTGGAGCTAAACATAATCAACAATATTTAATAATTGTTTAATATAAATATGAAAGTGATATGACGAAATCAAATGTGGTCTTTTGCTTGGCCCCACCCCCTACTCAGGAGTGACCAGAGAAGTTAACAATAGCAATATGGTAGGCACAATCAAACCAGGCTTTCTTATAAGTGTGAATTTATGCAACACAGGTTGAAAGATATGGACTCTGATTGTCCAGTAGTGCCACCATTTTAAGTCGATGAATCTTCCCCCAGACATCCCATCCCTACTTCTTGGGCCTGGCTTCGATATATCACCCAAAGGACAATTATGGCATTGGCCCAGAAAACTATAGATCATTCCATATTTTCTATGAAAGCATCCCTGTTTACATATATTTGACTATTGCATATATGTACTATCACATTATTGATAACAGAAAGACATGCATACACACACAGATATGAACACTGAACAATGAGACAAATCATAATGAATGCATTCCAGGTAACAATCCTAAAAGGGAAGAATGTTCATTAAGATCAGCAGAATTTGTTTCTCAACATATTTATTTTAAATAAGAAGTATCAAATATTAATAGTTTTGTGTGAACCACTATCCAACACATATGCTCTTACCTGTGCTTATTTGTTGTGACAGAGTTAAAATAAAATTCACAGAGGAAACTCCAATTGAGTTGATGGCTAAAATTTTAACAGAATGTACATCTTCTGACCATGAAAATGTGTAAGTACTGTCATTTTCTATATAGTCAGACCAAGTAACATTTTCAGAAGTATTATGCTCTACCATGTATTTCAGAACACT
>JAJFZI010032747.1:0-10666 GCA_022379055.1 Anilios bituberculatus
ATATAATTCGATCAGAGAACACCTTCTTACCCCGGTACTGATTGAATGTAAATTTCAAACGGCCGCTCAAAAGGTCAAACACCTACTGTGTAGTCCAAATGCTAGAATTATCTCTATAGTAAGCAGATATATGCATAAAGCTCAAAACATTAGACATCAATATCTCTTGAGTAACTTGATTGACTGTAAAGGAGATGAAATGATTTGAGGACATAGGAGTCTGAATGTTTAATAAATTTTTATTGGTTTTTTAGTCATAGTATTCAATACTGTAAATTTTGCAGATTGTAANACCTTAATGTGCAGTTTTATTACCCTTATACATCTCATTGTCTGCACCTTAAACTTATAACATATTGGACTAATTGAAATGGCAGTGTATGCTGTTCAATAAAGTGTTGTTGTTAATGGTAGAGTAGCCTAATAAAGGATGTATAAAATAATAAAAGATGTATAGAATAATGAATAACCTCTTATACACTCTTTTACAATTCAAAGACTATTTCCTGTATGTAATGGTGAGATGGATAGAAGGGAATAGATCCATAATTGAATGCATCAGAAAAATTTATTCCCATACATACATATATTTATATTCCAAGTTTCTAATGAAAGCTAGCAAACATAGGGCTGTTAAGAAGTTTCCCACCCAGGTACTGACCAGGAATGGGTAATTTAAGGTCTTGAAGAAGTTACTGGACAACAGTTCTAGTACCTCTTATTACTGGTCAAATTATTTTGATCTTTTAGTTGTAGTCCAGTAATATTGGTTTTTCATTTCTCTTTGAGACACCTTTGACTCCTATGAATGAAGTATACTACACTTTTATATTTATCCTGGAGGGAAGCAGGCATTTCAAGAGGGAGGGGCAGGGGTTGTGGAGCACCCTGGAGGCCTCCCCAAAGGGGGGTGTCATTCACCCCCAGGGGTGGAGAATGGAGCAATGAGGCAAGGCAGGGTGGTAGCACGGCCTTGCAGCTGGGTGCTTCATGTAGCCACGAGAGGCTGGCTCATTGTGATGCCACCCCTGCTGGCCACACAGCTGGGATGGGCAGTGAGCCAGCTCTTAGTCTGCATTGCAGCTCCAAGCAGCCAGGTGTGTCACTGTAAGTTGCGTAACTTCCAGTTGGTGCCTGAGCATGCACATACATTTGCATCAGTGCCCCCAGTGTTGCCAGGGGCCGCGACACTAGTGAGGGAAAAATATAATGGTACTTCATGGAGGCATTTATTTCTGATGTAATTATGTCAATAAACTACAGTACTGCATTATAGGTCACATTTTATTTGATGTGACAGTAGATTTCAATGCAAGAATGCAATGTCAGCCAGTACCTTTCTGCTAGTATTGCCCCTTGTCTCTCTCACAATGGTGATTGTATCATTTTGGAAGGGAATGTGCTAGATGGTCTATAAAGGGAAGATAAAGATTAGGAACTATCGAGCAAATGAGAAGGTCTTCTCTTGCCTATTGATCATCTAATTATGTTTTTGACATGATGGTAATAAATGGTTGATTATATCTTTTGTTCTAACATCATACCTTACATTAGTGAAGTATCTCATAATGATTAGTACCATTATCTAAAAGTTTAATAGAAATCAGTTCAGTAATAGAGATTTACAATGTACTGAGCATTTTCATATATGTATAATAGTGAAAAATATCCCTACTGTTGTTTTTAAGGGTGAGCCTGGGCCTCTTGGTATTTCTGGTACCTCAGGTTCCCGAGGCCCAGCTGGTCCCATTGGTGCCCATGGTGTGACTGGTGCTCCTGGTGAAAGTGGTCGTGATGTAAGTAATTGTTTTTGGTCAAAACAGCAGTAGAAACTTAAAATACCTAAATACCCAACAGTATTTAATTTAGCAGGTGATCAGTGTTTGATACAGTTATCTCCCACACTGAAATATTTTTTAGATTTATGTTTCATTCAGGGAACTAAATTTGAATAATGGATAGGAAATTATTGACACATAAGTTGATTTAACACTTGATTTATCAAAGTGATATACTTTAATCTTATAACCAATAACAGGAAAGATCTATACTCATACTTACTTTTTCAAGTGATATCATTGAGATTTAAAAGTCCTAACTAATTTATCTATGATCTTCTTAAAACCTCTGTGACTCTTAATGGAAGTAACTATTCAGAAAGTATGTGCAGGATTGTGGCATATACCTCATATTGCATAAAACAGATTTTCTAAATTAATACCCTCCATATGGGTTAGACCAAGTTCTATAATGCTCTAGTATGCTATCTGAAAATTGCGAGGATTGGAGTCCAACATACGGCTAAAGAATTCCAGGTTGCAGATACCTAATATAAAAATTACTAGTAGTTTGGTGCTGTTAAATCTTGATCCTTTGCTTCTTTATTATTCCTTTTTAAAAAAACAACCAGTTATTAATAACAATTTGCAAGGTTAAAACAGATTTATATAATACTGCTTGATGTTTCAGTAAAGCTAAAACTTGGGGCCAGAAAGCAGAACTATCACACCAAAAGGAAGATAATTATTCCTGCTAAGATTTCAGCTTGTTCTACAATTTAGATGTGAAAAAGACTTGTTACAGTCAGTAATTTTAAATTTTCTATGTGTTACTAAGAAGACACTTTTCTTTCTAGGGAAATCCAGGTCATGATGGTCCTCCTGGTCGTGATGGTATTCCTGGTTACAAGGTAATCTTGTGCTTCCTTCCATAAGCAGAAATGTACTTCTTGCAAACCAATATCAGCTGACATCTCTAAACAAATCATTTTATTTCTGCATTTGCATTTTCATTCTTAGGGTGAACGTGGTGGTCCTGGCAGCCCTGGTCCTGCTGGTTCCCTCGGTGCTCCTGGTCCCCATGGTTCTGTTGGACCTGCTGGCAAAACTGGAAATCGTGGTGAACGTGTATGTGACTTTCATCCATTCTGTAAACATTAACATGCTTCTAAATATATTAGAGGTAAAACATCAACACCCTGTTTTAAATCAGGCACTTATGGTTTTATGGTAACTGTAAGATTTATACTTGGATTACCTGAATTTTGGGACACTAAACAATCAGACCTGCACAAAATTTGTAAGGTGGACTGCTTCTCTTCAAAATATCAATCATAAATATTTTCCATTCACTCTCTAGTTTATCTCCCTTAGGAACATTCAGAATTCCATGATTAGTGACTATGTCCTTTTCTTCTGGAGAGTTTTTGTTGTTTTGATTTTGAGGTGGGGGAAAGAATAAAGAACTTTTATTTCTTAAAAATGTATTTGTCCTTTAGAATAAGGTTCCCCTGCTTGGCTCTTGCTTTACTACAACCCTGTCCATAATTTTCAAGCTGAGTTTATTAATAGGTATATCGGGGGTTTTTAGGGTTGTGAACCCTAAATACAATCAATTCTTAAGAGAAGAGATAAAATGTTGAAGATTATGGATATTATTCAGGTTCTAGATCATATTCTCATTTTCTTCTGACTTCTAGTGAAAGGCATTTGCTTACTCTTGTACATCATCCATTTTTTTGGTAAGCATATTTGTTTCTTGCAATGATTACTAAGCAACTATGCTATCATTTTCAGGGTCCTGTTGGAGTTACTGGTGGCACTGGTCCTGCTGGTGCAAGAGGTCTTGCAGTAAGTATAATATTATTAAATGGGTTTTTAAGTATATAGGCCAGGTATTTTGAAAAAGATATCCCATTTTAGACTAGGAAATGGAAATCTAGGTTTTAAAAGATGTGGAATCCAACAAAGATGTCCAAAGCTTCCAACTTGAAGGATAATATGAGAATCCCATTCACATTCCATAAGCCAATTAGCCTAGTAGCTAAAGCTTAGTGAAGTGAAACATTAGTGATGTGGTGATAGTTTAGAGGGTCATATCAGCATGTTCTCCAAAAAAAAAAAGAGCTTGAGAAAGCAGAAAGAATAAGCTGCCAATGGTGCTTTTCAATATCTGCTACTAAGATATGCACCTTCTATAGGGAAAGACCTTACCTTATAGGTCATTCCATACAGAAGAAAATAATAAGAGTTTGGAATGATAGAGGAATGTTCATGGGACATGTACAGATCTTTTTTTAATCACACTATAGATTTGTATGGCCTGATGTTGTTTATGTATGCATATAACTTTCCCTGAAATTCAAGGGTAGACTCAATCTATGCAAAATAAATCCACAGGCAAATGATTGTTCTCAAGCCAATATCTTGGTTTCTTTCTGTTATTGTAGAGAAGCTTTTCCCAAAACTTTTTCCTCAGGATAGGTTTGGATTACAATTCCCATCTTCACCTTTTGCTGAGGTAATAGGAATTGTAGTCTGGTACTTACTGAGAATACCTGTAGAAAGGCTGTTTATTAATATAATCTTGAACTAAAATTTAAGTACAATAAGAAAACCATCTAAAATGATTCAAACCAATGCCTCTTGAAACAGCATAAACTAATGTCTGAATGAATGCATTTTGAACTTCAGTTCTTACTTAATGAGAGTAATCTGGGGGACAAACAGCATCTATGAAAAATGTCTCCAAACCGTCACTTCCATTTGTATATTTTCTCTATACCGCTTTCAGGGCCCACACGGTCTACGTGGTGAGAAAGGTGGTCCTGGTGATAAGGGACCGAGAGGTCTGACTGGCTTTAAAGGACATAATGGACTTCAAGGACTGCCTGGTATTGCTGTAAGTGCCTTGTTTTTATGAGTATAAACAACAGCAGGAAAAAATCCACCCTTTTAGTGTTAGAACAGTACAAGATGCTTCTAGTCAGGAAAGAGCCAGTTTTACCCTTTTCCAGGATATGCTGTTCTGTTTCCCCATCTTCAATTCTTACATTGTTGCCAGTTCTGTATTCACTGAGCATGTTCTGTCCTCATTGGGTTGTTTGGGCATTTCCCCTCAGAAAAAGAATTGCTTTGTTTTTGTCTGCTTCTGCAAATGTTGCCATTTTCTTACCTCTAATGGAATCTCTTTGCTCAAACTTGCCATTTCAGTAACATAAGGAATGGCACTGAGAGAACTGTTTTGTTGTTATAGGTTTAGGATAACTTTTGTAGTATTTGAACATTTCAAGATGACTTTTGATTCATATTTCAGCGTAATGACTATATTGATATCTTACGCTCAAGATTATTTGTTCTGTATAGTTCAACAACGTGATAGAAAGATCTCCAAGGTTATCCAAAATTCTTTGATTTCCCACAATGTTAGTAGTATATAGGAATATAGGTATAATGTTACAAAATCAGCTAAGTCTACTAAGAAATGAAACTTTCTGGAAATCCTGCTCCCACCATCCTTCAGTGTTTAGGAAAGAGTTATATGCTCAGCAAAACTAATGTCTATTTCTCAGTGCTGAGCTTTCTGTTAAAGCAGTTCTTGTTCAAAATAATAATCTATTATATTTCTTTCCCTCCACCCCCAAACATTGGAATTCATCAGTTATACAAAATCAGATTCTCTGCATTTTGTCCTGGGAAAGGGCAAGGGAAATTATGTTTTGTTTTCAACTATTTTCTCTCTTCTCTCACAACAGGGTCATCATGGAGAACAAGGTTCCACTGGTGTTACTGGACCTGCTGGCCCAAGGGTATGTTGATGTGAATGTGCTTCATGGATATGTCTCATTTTTTCACAGTGTATATGATCACTTTTTTAACTTTTTAAAAGTGTAACAGACACATATTAAGTGCTGATTGAATTCTTGTTTCAGGGACCTGCTGGTCCTTCTGGTCCTCCAGGAAAAGACGGTCGCAGTGGTCAACCTGGGCCTGTTGGGCCTGCCGGTGTGCGTGGATCACAGGGTAGCCCAGGGCCATCTGTAAGTTTGATTAACAAAACCAATTTCTTTTTTTTTTTTTTAAGTAAACAGCATATAATCCTCTTGCATTCATTAAAGCTTGCTCCCATTTCTGTACATTTTCCCGAGACTAAATTCAATTGCTGGAATCCCCAATAAATATGTGATTAGGTTTCTATAGTATTTATCTTGAGGAAAATTAATATTTTAAGGCTGCAGTCCTAACAAATTGTCTTATTTAGTGCCAGTTCTGTCACTTACATGGACTTGATTTTTAGATCACATTAAGCCATAATGCAGCTTGTTTAGATTTGCTTTAACATGTTAAATGAGCCCAATCATTGTAGCTTATATAACATGGGATATATTTGTGATAAGTTCAGTAAATCATGGATAAGAAACAATGGCTTAGTCTGATGTGTAAATCCAGTCACAGAGGTTTTTTAATAGCAACCATGCATAGATAGGGCTGGCTTTCTCCATAAAGGGGCCCAGGTACAAGTAATTTTTTACACCCCCTCAAAAATATTTTCAAGGATAAAAAACCCTGGAGGATTTCATCAAAACCTCATTGCCAGGGCCAGCTACCTTGGGTGCTTCTATATTTTTTTCCCTGGGGCAGCAGCACCCCATATACAGACTGGGGATGGGTTTCTTGACACTCTCCACCCTCATGTAGCTGTTCCTGTGCATAGATTGCTATATCCATGCCCAAAATAAAGGATTTGCCCTTTAATGTAGCTCTATAAAATGTACCATGCAAACTTCATATTGTCCAACATTTTCTCAGAAAGTAAGCCATTAAACCTGTTCTGATCCTGTATACTGGGTGAGCCATAGCAAATCTCATGGTAAATGTTAGTCTTAGACACATTTAAGTAGAATATGTTCTGTTGGTTCCAGAAGAGCTTAATTAAGCTTAGTATCACAGAGATATTTCTAGTTATTTTCATTGCAATGATAAAGACACCTCCTCTGTGTAAAGTGAAAAGAACATTGCATGCTAATACAGGTTAATGTTACAGCCTAAACAAACTTGCTTTGAAGCAGGTCCTGAAGTTTTTCATATTTCAACAATATTATAAGAATTGGAGCATAGGAACCCATTCTAACAATACAGGCCACCATTACATTTTTGCCATTCCAATGATTTAATGTAGCTAAATAATGCAATGTCTACTGAAAGATATTCTGTTATGTCTGCAAAATGATGCTCTTGGTGAGTCAAATAAGGAATCCATTCTCTGATTAATGAGTCTTTAATTAAGACTTTCTGAACATGGGCAAAAACTGATATATTATTATCAATATTTATTTAATATATATCCTTTTCTATCTATGGATGCTCAGAGTGGCCTGATTATACTTCTCAGATGGACTTGGGATAGGACTTTCTGCATAAACATTGTGAATTCAGTTGAAATGAGCATACTAACTTCTTCTAATTTCTACATTTTAGGGTCCACCAGGCCCACCTGGTCATCCTGGTCCACCTGGAAGCAATGGTGGTGGCTATGAAATTGGCTATGATGCAGAATACTATCGTGCAGATCAGCCATCTCTAAGACCCAAAGACTATGAAGTTGATTCCACTCTGAAAACTCTGAACAACCAAATTGAGAGCCTCCTGACCCCAGAAGGCTCTAGGAAGAACCCAGCTCGCACATGCCGTGACTTAAGACTCAGCCATCCTGAATGGACTGATGGTTAGCACTAGATATTTATCACAAATTTAATTAGTTTTTTTTTTAACATGACACTAGTGATATGACTTATTTTTTAAAATTTGACATCATTATGTCATTACATAATCTTGGTATTTACATAATGATGTACTGGTGCACGTGTCATCATTTAGATATCATAGTGGCTGAATGCAGATATCTCTGATACCTATACTGAACTTGGACATTCATTCAAACCAGTAAGTCTCCAACTGTGAGATTATCAGTGGAAATGAATGTGTGTCATTTAACCCAGTTTAGTGTATGAACAAGACATACTTAAGTATGACATTTTCCCAGCCTTTCACAACAAGACAACTATAAATCATCTCACTAAATCTGTAGGGAAAGCTGACGTTTGAACTACTGTTTTTTTAAAAAACTGCTTAATATCTCTTGGAAATATTCCTGGTTAACTTTCAATATGTAGAGATTACAGGGATTTGACTGATAAACATATCCAGTCCACCCAAATAAGCTCTTTTTTCATGCTCATTATTTCAGAAATAATGACTTTCTATGATTTTTTTTCAGGAGCAATTGTTTTCCCTTTTTAGTCTAATTTAAATAATTTAGGCCAGTATTAGCAGCACCTCCAATAGCAACTAGTAAATATTACCTTATTATAAAATGGAATATCTGATTTGCAAGGAAAAAAACCTAATACAAAATTATTACAATCTGCTGTATCAGCAGTAATTTGTTTTCCAATTTTCTCTTCTTGTTTTAGAAATTGGAATTAATCAAATCTTAACAATAATCAGATACTCATGGATAAGTAATGATTTCTCTCACACACAGAGATTTTATGATTCTTCTGCATTATTTGTATCCATGCCATTCCAACAGTTTGTAATTTGCGAATCGCATGGTAGACTGTTCCTGGGGGTATGGTTGTTTTTACTGTGGTTTTCTATTAGAGCCTTGTTTTTTATATCTTGGATTATGTTATTATTAGTTACTAGAGTAGGGCAGCATACAAATGTGATGAAATAAATAAACTGTTGAAATAATATGGGGTTCTGATATGAGCCTAAAGTTATTTATTTATTTTAATGACAGGCTTCTACTGGATTGATCCTAACCAAGGTTGCACCATGGATGCTATTCGAGTGTATTGCATCTTCTCCACTGGTGAAACTTGCATCCATGCTAATCCTGAAAACATCCCAACTAAGAACTGGTACATTAGCAAGAATCCTGCTGAGAAAAAGCATGTCTGGTTTGGAGAAACTATCAGTGGTGGTACCCAGGTAGAGTTCATTTTATACAGCATGTATCTTCTGATTGATGTGTTAGCTAAGGGTTAAAAGATCCCTGAACTCCTTATGGAGTAAAAAATGGGGGAAAGTATTTTTTTTTACACCTATACATTATATCCATTATATTTGTTAGACTATGTTACATATAAGACATTAACAGATGATGGTGATGGTGATAAGGCTAACATTGATGATAAGCATTATCACCATTAGCAAACAGACCCTTCCAAGTAGAACTGTAATCTGGCAAGTCTGTAAAGTATCAGAGAAAGTCACCTGTCTCTTAATCAACATAATTATCTGAATTGGTTCAAACACAATCTCTTTTGACCATAATGGAATCTGTTAAACTCAGTTCTGCTTTCTGTGATGAGGATTTTTTTAATGTCAATTGTTAAACATCAGCTTCAAAGTGAAGATGATATTCAGATTTTTCCTCATTGTGACATTCATGGTTTTATAAATACGTAGGTCATCTCTGGGGAATGATCAGTAAATTTGTAATAAATAAGATACATTTGAATAGGCTATAAATTGGGTTAATTGCAATGCAATTTCTATCATCAGTTAAGTACTTCCTAAATCATTTTGATTACTTATTGTTTGAAATGAAAGGATCGCCTCCCCCCAAATCACTATTACATGATCTTTCAAACACCTGTTGTGGTTGTTTAGGCACAGATGACATGACATTTCATTTCTGTGATTTCAGTTGATGGGTTCTCCTCTTTCTTTCAGTTTGAGTATAACCAGGAAGGTGTGACTGTCAAGGACATGGCCACCCAACTTGCTTTCTTGAGACTATTGGCTAACCATGCTTCCCAGAATGTCACTTATCACTGCAAGAACAGCATTGCTTACATGGATGAGGAAGCAGGCAACCTGAAAAAGGCTGTGGTGCTGCAGGGATCCAACGATGTTGAATTGCGAGCTGAGGGAAACAGCCGATTTACTTTCAGTGTCCTTGAAGATGGCTGCACTGTAAGTTCTAACTCTGCCCCATTTTTGGTTATTTCTACCAAAGCTAAATGGCTGGTATATATGATAGAAAAATGGGTTATTTAAATATTTTAAAATCCCACTTTGGATCCTGATCCAATCGCTTTGGCAGTATAGACCTTACTACATCAAGAAAACCTGGTGTAGCCCTCAAGCCAATGGAAATGCCATCAGAGTACAGCCACAAAGCCCAGGAATAATATTGCAAGGAGAATGTGGGGAGGGTGCCTGGATTGGAGATGGAGGTCTCCAGAAATGTGCACGAGAGTTGGACAGCTGCCGTGCAAATGGCAACTAAGTAGCAGTCCTTACTATTTTGAATAATAGCAGATCTGTGGATGCATTAACAATGACTATAATCGATCCCTATTGTTATCTTACAGAAAAAGACCAACAAATGGAGCAAAACAATTATTGAATACAGAACAAACAAGCCTTCTCGCTTGCCCATCCTTGACATTGCACCTTTGGACATTGGTGGCGCTGACCAAGAATTCGGTTTTGATGTTGGCCCAGTCTGTTTCAAATGAATGAACTAAAACTAAATTAAAAATGAAAAAAAAAATCTCTCTTTGCCATTTCTTTTTTTATACTGAAAGCTGACTCCTTCCATTTCTTCTGTTCATCTACTTGCTTAAACTCTGGGCGAAAGAGGAGAAGGATTTTTTGGAACGTTGTGCAGTGCAATTTAATACAACCCCAAAAGGAATCAGAAGGTTATCAAGATTTTATCACCTTATTATGGAAAATGTCAGCCTTTGTGTACAAAAAAAAATCCAAAAATATAAAAAACCAAATAAAAAAATCCTGAAAGTTTGCACCACTTGTGGCCTTTGACTATCTTCCATAGAGGAAGTTTAAAACCACAACTTCCAAAGGTTTGA
>JAJFZI010032922.1:0-10807 GCA_022379055.1 Anilios bituberculatus
GCTATTATCAATCAGTATTGCAATTACCTTAGGGTTCTGCTAGTTACTAGGAGATTCTAATCTCTCTTTTATCCATCTTTTCTTCAATGGCTTTTCAAATGGTAACTTATTCAGAGGAAACAATTGTAATCGATGTTTTCCTTGGTTTTTTCCCCCCCTTTATTTGAAGAATGAAATACGTAACAGACATTGGGACTCTGCAGCGTCACGTCACCCGGCATAATCATCGCAATGGGGACGAAGAGAACTCCCTTTCTGTCGACTG
This sequence comes from Anilios bituberculatus, assembly GCA_022379055.1. Lineage (NCBI taxonomy): Eukaryota > Metazoa > Chordata > Lepidosauria > Squamata > Typhlopidae > Anilios > Anilios bituberculatus. The sequence goes on from JAJFZI010032922.1 coordinate 266, forward strand.
TGTGCGAATAGCGTTTGAGTATGAGTATCCTTCTAAAAAATGAGGGAGATACAATTGCCCCCTGGCAGTAATTGAATTTTCCATCATGTTATTGACCCAGGATGGATATAATGAGGCCACTCTCCTCACCTCTAGTCTTTCCAGTTTTTGAATTTGTGAGCTTCTGTTTTTGGTCTCCACTTCTGCCTTCTCTGACATTTCTGGTTTCCATACCTGGCCCTAGTTTCTCTTAAACTGAGCATTTTTCAGTTCAGACATTATTGCTAGCTTTGTCTTAAAAAACTAGGCCATCTCTTCAGCAATATGTCACAGAATGGGATAGGGAGAAAACACATTCCAGTTCATTTGGTCATCTATAAACAGATCATGATCCATAGGAGTAGCTTCCTCACATCTGAGCAAGAGCATATGCGTATATATATATAAAAATGGGGGGGGGAATCTTCCAATTATTAGCTCAGCCACACAGTCCCTGAAAGGCTTTGACTAACCTTTTGTCTATCTGCATTAATTCCCCCTTCTATTTAAACATGAATAATTTTGGAACAAAATGGAAAGTGGTTAATGAGGTTATAATTATGGCAAAATCCATTTATAGGCTAGTCATGTTTTCTAGTAGTATTAAAAAACCTGGACTATAATCTGCTAAAGGCAATCTTTATGATGGAGGACATTCATGTAAGAACATAAGAAATGCCTTTGCCCATCTCTTCCAGCAGTCTGTGTTCATAGTGGTCAACTAACTTGTGTTCTGCCCACCAGCAGAACATAAGCCCAGATGACTCTGTTCAGTGTCCCAGCAGGTGGCATTTGGAAGCATCAAAGCCACCTCTTGTACTCAAAGGCAGTCCACTGTCATCATGACTAGTAACCATTGATCATCTTGGCCTCCATGGAATGGTCCAACCCTTTCTTAAAACCTGCCTCGCTGGTAGCCAGCACTACATCTTAAGTCCAAAGTTTAGTTGCATGTTGCATAAGAAAGAATTTCCTTTTGTCTGTCCTGATTCTCCTGGGATTCAATTTCATGGGGTGATGTCTGGTTCTGGTATTTTGGGAAGGAGAGAAAAAGCTCACTCTTCACTTTGTCCATACAATGCAAGATTTTATGCACCTCACTTATACCCCTTCTCATTTGCCTCCTTTCGAGACCTAAAAGTCCCAGATCTTGCAGTCTTTCTTCCTAGGACATAATGGAAGAGAGAAAACAAGCATTTACTTACAGTTCTTTTTCTTAATTCATACTGGCCTTAGCTTGTGCCTTGCACTCTATCAACACTGGTCTCTGTATGAAAGCCTATGCAATACTTGTTACACTTCTGCTAACTTCAAGCTTTGGTCTGTTCAAGGCCAGAAGAGACTGCAGGAATTCCTTGCTGATATGGGGTGAGTTACTAGAAGAGTTCTGTATATAGGAGAGAAAATTCCAAATCCTAATGCATAAGAAATCTTGAATGGCTAAGGATGGGAGAGTTGGAAGTGAAGGTCATTGGTGTGGATCTACTGGAGTATTAGCATAGGACAAAGTTGCCAGATAAGATCACCCTGGACGACAGGTGTATCTGTTTCTTCATAAGTGATCCCATGTCCAAGCCCAGCACTGACTGGTAGGACTGTGGGGAAAAAACATTTTTCTATACCAGTCAGCCAGTAAACAAAACTGAGTTGGTGGTCTTAATCAGAGGAAGACAGTCTCTATTGTCCAGTAAGGTCACAGACATCAGAAACTAGCAATTGTGACAAATCAATCAGCATGCTGAAATGATCAGTGATGGAACTCTATGTGCCAAGTGACCCTAATCTGAAAGTGTGGAGTGCAGCTTTATTCCTCAAAGTCTGTTTTATTTTTAAGGTTGCCCTTAAAGCAAGTCAAGCAGAAATTTCATTCCATGGACATGTCCTTGAAAGAGAACCTCCGGGAGATGATTGAAGAATCTGCAAATAAGTTTGGGTGAGATTTGTTTAGTCGTGTCCGACCCTTCATGACCCCATGAACCATATTGCGCCATACATTTTTTTAAATTCTCAGTTACATTTCTCATTAATGAGGGCAGAAGGTGCCAAGAGAAAAGCAAAACTCTGAATGTATTTATATATTTCTTCTAAATGGCTTTTGCACTGAACAAGCCTAATGCAACATTAATCCTGTACTTTGTGATTTTGTTGTATATTATATCACAATGATTTTTATTAACATTGACATCCTGTCCTTTTGCTAAGGAATTCATCACAACATACTGATAATATGAGGATAATAACAACAGATTGATTTACAAGTTTTAGTGGATTACTGAGGATAAAGGAGAAATCTATCAAGCACTTTGGAAAAAGAGTATATATCTGTATTTTACTGTATTCAAAGGAGGTGCTTGCAGCTGAGTGGCAGCAAAACCTTAAAGTAGTTGGAAGGATGGCCAGAAAATGTTGGACTTGTAAATATCGCATAAACCCTGGTGGGCATAGAAAATAATATATAGATATGCATAAGATTGCATTATTAAATTTACAGGGATTTTTAGCTATTAATATGCCATAATGCTGCTTCTACTGCAACAGTAGCGCTTTTTAAAAATTGCCTTAATTTCTCTGTTGATTCACTTTTGTTTTATAGAATGAAGGATCTAAGAGTACAAACCTTCAGTATCCATTTTGGTTTTAAAAATAAATTTTTAGCCAGTGATTTTGTATATGCTGCTGCCGCTTTAATGGAGAATGTGGAAAAGGATGAGAATGGAACTGATAATTTTATCAAGGCTTTAGATAGTCTTTCCAGGTAAAATAAACCTTTTTTACGCCCTCTCCTCAGCCTCCCATGATACTTTGTCTTCCTTACTTGTTCTCTTGCTTTGAAGCCCATCCTTCTGTGGCTGCATATTGTATTCCCAGCACATGTTAAGGAAACCAAGTTATCAGTTACTATGAACCTGGAGCCCACAATCCTTGATTGGCTGCTGCATCTAACAGGGTGAAGGGCTGTAGTGGGCAAGATGGATCACATCTATTTTTCTGGGGATGATTCTGTGGTTGCAGAGGGAGACAGTCATATTCTTGTTCCTGTTCCCCCTATTTTAGGGCTTGCACTCCAGTGTTTTACGTTGCCTGCTTTTAAATGGCAAGAACGATTGCTACTCAAAAGTGGTGGTGCAGGAGCCTCAAAAGGCTGGATGTGGTTCTGGCACCTCAGTCTACCATCCCTGGGGTCACCCTTTGATACTAAAAAGTTGTAAAGACTCGATGTCAGCCTAGTCTGCCATTTATTTGTTGTATGTTGATGTTAACAGGTCTAAGTTCTACAGTGAAATGACTATGCTTCAGTGTGAAATCAGCCTCTTTATTTTCTTCCATCTTCTAGAAGTAATTTGGTTAAATTGCGTCAGGGGTTGGAACTCGCCAAGAAGCAGCTGCGTGCCATCCAGCAAACAGTAGCCAGCTGTATCTGCACTAACCTCATAATCAACCAGGGACCGTTCCTGTACTGCTACCTCATGGAGGTGATGATTTCTTATTCAGTGTCTGCAGCAAGATAATTTTCCCATGCTTCCTTATTTATCCTTTTCATTCTGCGCTTCAGATTCCATAATTTGGCATGACACTGTTCAAGTCGAAGACCTAACAGTAATAGCTTAGCAATATGTACGGCCCATCTTTTGCTCACTGCAGCCTTACTACTTTTTCAAGAAACCAGGCAGGGTGAAGAGGCAACGTGATTGCAACATTTTTTCCTTTGGTTTCTGTTTTTCTAAACTGTTTAAGGAGTTCTAAGTTAGTTTTTTTACACTGAATGCATCGTCTCTCCCCAAGAGCCCCATTTAGAACGGAGAAGCCATTGAAAGAAATGTGAAGGGGTAAAACGATCTTGTAATGAAAGCTGTGGCAACTCTTTCCCCTGGGCTGTCCTCCAGACAAGAACAAGACATGAGGTTGCAGTTTTGATCTTTATCTAACATGCAGACAAGCAGTATGTGAGGTAGCAATGTGAGTTAATTGGTGCAAAATTGCAATCTAAGTTACAATTCTGTATTCATCCCTCCATGTTTCTTAGGCATATACAGAGTGCTCTCTAGGCAACGACTATCTCTCAGGCATCATTATTACATTTCCTAGCAGAGAACACAGACTATTCAGCAAGCGTAGCTTTTCATCATCTTTGTGCTATGGGCAGTGTCTTAGCAGAGCTTCAACGTCACACCTGCAGAATGCATTCCAGAGAGTAAAAATTGCCCCTCCTTTGAAGTTTCATTTCTGACTGTGAAAGCTAAGCTTTCCCAGGCTTCTCAAAGCTTCTCTTGAGTTCTGAGATAGGTTATTTCCCCCCCCCCCCAACATCATGGTTAAACCTGTCTGCCCTATGACAGATCTGATCCCAGATCCTCAGTGCTTAGTCTGGTATTACACAGATTTTAGAAACTTGGGAGAAAGCGCTGTTTTCTTGTTTGGTGGAGGTTTGATTTTCTTTTTAACTCTGGATTGTGTGTCTGCAGGAAGATGATGTAAACAGGTTTTCTGAAGTTCTGAACATTGTTGTTGTGATCCAGGAATCTATCTTCACTTCTACAGCTTTGGTTCAGAAGCCTGCTTTTGCGCTTTTTTAAAACAGCAGCTCTGCATACTTTTTAGATAAATTCCTGAACTCTGATTTACCAGAATATATTTAGGGTTCAAGTGGGGAGGAGGGATGTATTTTCTAAAATGGCTCTCTGCTCTGAAATATACTTTGGGGTGGTTGCTGTATTTTCCATTTCAGTGCACATATTTCTTTTTCAGGGCACCCCAGATGTGAAATTGTTCTCTAGACCAGTATCATTATGTCTGCTTAGCAAATGCTTGCTTAAATCCTTTGCTTGTTCTGTAAGTAACCCATCCTTTATTCTATATAACTAAATAAGATATTCCCATCCCTAAAAGATTTTCTTAAAAGTAGCATCATTCTTCATGCATGTAGTGTTTTCAAAGGAGGTTGTTGCCATGGCTTCCTTGGAAAAGGGAGAAAACGTTTATGCAGTTCTTATCAATTTACAACAACAATCTTTACCGATTACCCAAAGCCATAACAAAGGAAATATGCAATAGATATACAGTAACCTTCCATGACTCTACATGACAATTGTATGACTCCATTGTAAAGCAATAAGAAAAACCAGTATCTTATAAAAGTTCATCATCCTTACAGCAAACCATATTGTCATTAATAAATTCAGAGCTTATCTGCGTTGCCTCACAACAAATTTAGCAGTGCTTCTGACTACATGAAGAGACTTTCCCTGTAAGAAAAATGGTTTCTTGCAATTAGGATCCCAACGGAACATTCTGGTTAAAAACAGGCCTAAAAATGGCCTCTTAGCTTGACTCTACAGGTGGCAGTTGAATAGAATATGCTGGATATTCCCAGCCATAGATACTCCCCACATGTATAATATTATATGGGATTCCCATAAAACGGCCTGTTTTTATATTGGAATCTGTCGGATCAAATTCTAATCTGGTGAAATATATCTTTTCTAAGTAAGGTAAATTTCATTGTCAGGTATTTTTTCCTGATGGAAGAATAATTTGTTTTTGTTAAGCTGCTTTAGGGATTTTATTCTAGAAAGTTGAGCAAAGTCAGACTGCCTGTTGATATCAAGGACTCTCTGCTTAACGATTTCTCTAACCTGCTGCCCCCTCAGTGTATGCTGTGAGAAGGGGAGACCATGACTGAATCTTTTTTGAATCATTTGATTGGCCCAATGAAAAAAGTGGGGTTTGACCATTATTTCTCCAGACAGATTCTCTGTAGTCTGTCCAGCTCCATATGACTCATTTTTGGCCAATAATAGGCTGCTCTAGTTAAGAGCTAAAGCCTGAATGGAAAAGCAGTCAACCTCCGCTCATAATGCGGCTAACAGCATGATTTTATTCCGCTCATAATGCATCTCAGATATTTTGTGGTGTTTCCTTGAGACCCCAAATTTCTGCCCCATACAAAATCACTGGGATAATTTTAGCCCTGTATACTTTTAAGAACGGTAGCTGTCGAGGATTCGGTGTAACTGATCGGTTTAAACAGGGTGTTAAAACAAATGGTAACTTTACAACATGTTGTTTTTAGGTGGTTATTCCAAGACCCCATGTTAGTAAAAGTAATATTCAAATACGGGAAGCACTTTAGATTTGTCTTTGTTTATTACTGATTGATGGCATAGTAAGTTTACAATTTATTTAACGTTCTTTCATGCCAATTTGTGTTAATGCCAATAGGACCAGACTGTCAGCATAAAGCAAGACATTTAAAAGTCTAAGTCTGGCCTTTGGTATGTGTGTTTGGAGGCAATGTAGATACTTTGGAATGTCATTTATGTTTAAGCTAAACAAAACTGGCCCTAATAAGCACCCTTGCCTAATACATTTTGATGTTCCTATCTCGCAGGTCAAAGTCCAATCCATACCTATGTGCATTTTACTATGGGAGTTCAAATATAATATTCTGGTTAGAATAAAATTCATGGGTCTATATTTAAATTATTTAACTTTTCCCACAGAATTTCTGTATTAACTGAATCAAATGCTGCTGTGAAATCAATAAAAGCTGCATAAAGAAGTTTGCCTTTAATTTAAAATTTACTTATCAGATCCATAGTTGACCTCTCCCTTCTAAATCTTGCTTTTTCCTCTGCTAAGACACTTCCATGCAGGATCCACTCTTCAGTTTTGTTCAGCAGATGTTTTGAATACATTTTAGCATTTACATCAAGTGAACTAATTGGTGTGTAAAAAAGGGGATCTTTTCTATCCCCTTCTACTATCTATATAGTGGAATAATTATTGCTTAGGTTCCAGTTATCGGGGAAATGCCCAGTCCTATCAATATAGGTAAGATAAGCCTGCCAGTGCTGGAGCCCATTACTCCACATTTGACTTTAAACAATTCAGAAGGTAAAAGGTCCTTGCCTGGGGCTTTATTAGCTTTCAGGGCGTTGATTATACATTTTGTTTCAGTGATGGATACTGGGAGCCAAATTGCACGCTAAAGAGGCCTGAAAATTATCATACGTATCTGGAGGATTAATTCCATCATTGCTGAATAATTTGGTGTGACAATAACAGAAAGCTTGGTGATAAGAGTGTTCTCAACCCCTCACAAAGAGTTAAATAGGTCATCCATACTATTTTTATCTAATGTGATCCATCCCATTCCACTACTGCTATTAGTTCCTTAAATTAATTTGGCCCTGTATTAATTTATTCAGCTCTTTAAAATAAAGCACTGGAATAAGGGGGAAATATGCAGTACAGCTTCATTTCTAAGTGTTGTTTTAATTAACATTACTTTTTAATTCTTTGAGAAAGTGAAGAAGAATGGCAAATCTGAATGTGTGTGGTGATGCAATTGTGCAAATAACATGACATACATAATTGCGTCAAATGTCATTACATTACATAACTGCCCTAAGGGTGCGGTATCATGATGCCCTGTCCATAATTTTGAGCTGATTGTTGCATGGTACAAATACTACTCAGCAGTTTGAAGTGTGTGTTACATTTCATCCATGTGGACGCACAAAAAGCTGTCCTGCAGATGGAATCCTGAAAATATTTGAATGTTGTGCTGAACTGTTTTTATGGTTGTGAGGTATGTCGGTCTCCGTTTTAAAAGTGGATGAGATAAAATCTGAAACTTAGCAGTGCAGGAAAACTACATAAACAGATTATGAGAGGAATCAATGAAAACAAAGTCTGCGTGATTAACAATGCCTAAAAATCAACTCTTTCCCCAGCCTTTTGCTTTATCTGAAGTCTTTTTCAGATAACTTTAATCCTCAAATTAATTCTTCATCAGTACTTCAAAAAGAAAGAAAGAAACCCCGACCAAATCCAGGACAACGATTGCATGCTCCTGCCTTTGAGCTTTGTTACAATTAAAGTCTTTTTCTGGTTTTCTAGACAAAAAACAAGCGCTGTAAACTGCTGCCCATGGTTATGGCTGCTCCCTTGGATCTCGAGCAAGGAACAGTGATCGTGGTTGGGATTCCGCCACATACAGAAAGCTCTGACAAAAAGAAGTAAGAGTTCCCACAATCTCAGATTTCTCAACTGCCAAGAAAGAGGCCAACTTGGTACCTGTCAAAAACACTTGATTTGCTGCTGGGGAATTCATGGAATATTCTGGGAAAGAGCATAGAGAGCAATCATCTGTGATAAGGGAGACAAAAACTTAGGGCAAATAGTTACGATATTTCATAAATGACCATGATTGTGATGGTATATTAAAAATAGATGTGTTTTTCTCTGCATCATTTAGCTTCTTTGGGAAAGCGTTTGAGAAGGCTGCAGAAAACACAAATTCTCGGACTTTACACAACCGTTTTGACATGTCAAGTAAGTAACCTAACATTTTTCTGCATATTGTACATATCTATTTTTCCTGCGTTTTATTATTATATTTTCATTTCTTTAAAGACATATTAATAAAATCAGACACTAATCAGCTATATTTGTAAAATATATTGTTTGTCCTCAGTGAGATTTTCAATGCACTTTTTCCGTTTTGAAGTCTATGTATACATTGGTTTCTTTCCCCAACAAGGGCTATGTGTGCAGTTTCAGTGGATAAGGGATTGTTCATACATACACATGTGTATCACCTGATGACCATAAGACCACCAAATGGTTAGTTGAATGTGTGAAGTCCTAACAGACTCAAGCGTTCTATGTGGCTTGCTCTTATGTTTAGATGTAAGCAATCAGCCTGAACTAAGTGTCTGCAGTGATAAACTAGTTTTCACAAGATGTTTTTAAGGACAGACTCCTAAGGAAAGACAGTGCTATCACATTTCATTATTAAATTTTTTCTAATGTAGAACATGTCATTTATACTATGATGATGCATTATTACCCCTCTGATATTTACCCTCCAACACTTACTTCTTTTATTACTTTAGTAATTGAACTGAAAATGGAAGATAGGAGCAAATTTCTGGATGCACTTATTTCTCTTTTATCCTAATGGTAAGATGCCATTGAAGAACATTAGCTGTTTTTTTATCTGCTAATGTGGAGCATTTTAGAACCTTCTGACATTTTTCATGTTGTGTCATTCACTCTTTTTTATATGAAATGATTTCCCCTTTTTAGTGGAAACTTGATGTCTTTCATTTGTATATTTTACTTTGTACATATGAATGTGTAAATATTTTATCAAAATCTTGTCTAGATTTTAAACCAATAGAAGGTTAGGTATAGCCAATACCAGTATTAGCATGGAAAAATGTAATCAAATAAATTTTAAATTTTTGTATCTTGGTTGATGTGTAAGACCCTTTTTTTAAGTGTATTATCTCGCTTCCAGTCATTTCTTTCTTTTGTCAACACCAACCCGGAGATGAAGTTGGTGATGATGCAATCTGCGCAGATGCAGTAAGGGGGGGAGGGTATTTTTTGGGACAGAGCATCCCATTAACTTCAACACTGGTCCACTTTCAGTCTTTCCCCCTTTTTTGTCAGGTCCCCTGTCCCAGACCTGGCAGACGACTGGAGTATACCTGTATCTACAGTATAAATTAAAATTTATTGCATGGGGCAATTTTCCATTTAATTTTAGACTGAAAATTGTTAGTTGATTCTGCATACATTGATATTTGTTGAAATAGGTGATCTACCAGAAAACCAGCATAGATTTTATGATTTAACTATGTTCACTCATGTTGTAGCTTCTTTTGTTTACAGCTTATCATTTTGTGAAGTTTGTAAATCATGGTTTACAGCCAAATATATTGAGAGCACTCAGCCAAGTGTGTTATATTCAATAAACCATGAATGTTATGATTTATTAAACATATTGGGTTTTTACTTTTCTTTTAATGCTTTCACCTCCCTGTTTTGGAACGTGAGGATCTCAACTTGAGGCAAAACATAACAAACTAGCCAAATATATTTTAGACTAGAATATTGTGCAAACTGTATTTGTTATAATTTTGTCAGTGTTTAAAAACGCACTAGAATGTTGTAGTTCTTGACAACTATTCTTCAGGAAGCCCACAAGCAAGAATGGCTGAAAGCAGACCTTTTCAGGACCTTGGACAGAGCCCAAAGAACCGACAGTCAATGAGAACTCTGGTCTTTACAGAATTTTATCTGTGCTCCTGACGTTCCCTTTCAGGGAATGGCTTGGCCACATCTGGTTGAATAAGGAACAACTGTCTGGGTTTAGAGATCTTGCAAAGCCAAAACTTGACAGTGTGACGGGTTAGAACCATCCACTGAGCAACCATAAGTTATTTGACTAGTGAATTTGGGCAGATCTTTGCCTCTCAGTTCTTAGAAAACAATGAAGTTGTGCTGGATGCCTTTTTTGGTAAATTTTTGTAAAAACTCTGATTTTACCTCTTTTGCCTGTGGAACATGAATTAAAGTGCCATTGGTTCCAATCTGGTAAGTCCATTGCTTCCTTGTGTAGCAACTCATACTAGCAAGGTGTCAGGATATGAAATCACCCTCTAGCAGAAGGTGGGAAGCTAAAATTCTGCAATGGCAGTGCATGAAAGAGTTTCATAAGAACATAAGAGA
>JAJFZI010032931.1:0-12024 GCA_022379055.1 Anilios bituberculatus
TACTACTTGATTTCCAGGGTAAAATAATGGGCGGGCTTTAGTCTTGCTGGCTAACTGTCAATTAATTAATGGAGATGGGGGCTGAGGTGAGCAGTGCCAGCTGATGGTTAGGCAGTGATCATCAGTTCATCAGACCAGGCCAAAGCTTATATTCTACTTGAGCCCAACCTCCAACTTCCCAGTCTAAGATTAAATTTCTTGCATAATTCCACATTGCTCTGCCTTTGGGAAATTTAAAACTATTTCCATATGGTTCTCAACCTAACTCCCATGAAGACATGCTTAAATTTAATAATACAATAGTCTTATTTATCCATCAGACCAGGCCAGATGAAGTGGCAAGATTGCACTAGGGTCCCTAGTACACAATAACTTGAATGCTGTTAAGTTGGATTTTTGCATGCATATTTCTAAGCAAAGAGTCTGTATATTTTTTAAAAAATATGCTCAGCGTTACATAACCTCCTCCTCCTCCTCCCTGGTCTCTCTCCTCTGTTCTGCTTCTAAAAGGATGACCTTGAAAATGCGAAGTATATTTCACGGCTGTTTGCTGCAAAGCACAAGTTTTACAAACAGTACAAAATCTGCACAGAGTAAGTATATATCTTTGGCGAATTCTGACTTGTTGCTATAAATGTCAGTTTTACTTTGGTTTGGGATATTACTTATTTGAGGTCATTTTATTATTTACCTTCCATCTGCTCGTTGCGCATATGGCAGAATCAAAGATGTATTGTCTTTCCTTGATGGTTACTATGTGGTGCAGAATGTGGAAATTTTCTTTCTGTAAATATCTTGGAAGCCTTACTTTGAAAGGCGGCCTAAGAATGTTTTAAATAAAGCAAAGAAGAAATGGCATGAAATGCAGGTGTTTCCAGTAGTAGCCTAAAACATACAGACTAGATTTACATATTTGTACAAGTCTCTTTAAACTATTGATAAGTCCTAGGATCAAATGATTATCTTTTCCCTCTTTGTCTCTGAGAGATTTTTCTGTGTTACATTTGAACTGGAGGAACTCAAGCATTAAATTGGTTAACAAACCAGAATGAGAAACCCAATTTCCAGAAACTTGTTTGATAGCTTGATCTCCTTCCCTTAGCCCATACTTTTGGCTGCTATACAACCTTGTAATCATTCATAAAATAAGCAGCACTTCATTCAGGTTTTCTGTTGGCCAGTTCCAATGGACCTTCATCTCTTTTTTGATGTTAAGCTTTCAATCTTCTATTTCTCTTCCATAGTAACTTTTACTAGAAATTTGAAGAGTATTTCCCACACAAATTTACTGAACACCAGCATTTGTTGCAGCTATATAAGCTGTGTTTTCTTGAGACTTCAGTTGTGCTAGCCTATTCTCAGGCATATAGGTAGCTGCTTCTGCTGGGGTTTGCAGAATACACAGAATCTGAAGGTTTGAGCACTCTGTTGTAATCAAAAAGCCTTTTGTTAAGTCTAGTAGGTCAGACTGCACAAATCTGAATGATACTTAGATGACAGGAAAGAGGTAATAGAAAACTCTTAATCCTTTGTTACTGATTTTTTGACCCCCACCCCACCTCAAGATATGGTAGCTCTAGTGTTCATGCAGTCTGCAAACCTTGAACTTGGATTAGGAGTCTGTGTCATAAAACATGTTTGGAGGAGAGATAATTGCAGTACATTTCTGGGATGAAACTTAACTACTATGAAATCACTAATCTGTCACTCTTGACAGTTTAGTGATTGAATGAATGGAATAAATTAGTAGGATAAGCAATTTGGTGCCCTTCAGATGCTCCATCATCCCAGTCTAGCATGGCTAATGGCAAGGGCTTGTGGATGTTAATAGTTCCAAAACTGAAGGGCATTATGCTACCTATACCTACCTGCCACACATGGTTCTCAGTTAATCACATCTTAAGGCATCAGTTCTTGTTCAACACGGGGACCTCATTTGCATACAAATTACCACAGTGAAAGGAAAACCTGTTGCTGAAATGAAATTAAAAACACAGTCCACCAGTAATTCACAGGCAAACAAAAAAAAAAAAACAGGACCAGACCACACAGAATTCAAGTAAAGATTGAACCACCTGAATCTATAGTCCAAAAGCAAAATCTCAAATTATCTTAGCCAAATCTTAATCATCTTTCTAGTTGTTGCTGAAAGTTCCAGGGTGGTTAAGCAGTTTTAATAAAACAGTATTATTAAATATGTGATGGCCTGAAAAGGATTGGAGTCACCACATATGGAAGACTTTGCATGGTGGTTGGGAGTTAAAGGAAAATGGAAAAAAAAGTTGGCTCAGCATCATTTTCAGCCACTTTTCCTCCTGTTTATTTTATTCTCTGTGTCCTTTCCATCTGGTATATGTTGGTGTATGGAAGCTAGAGCATTTTGGTAGCAGAGACAGAATTTTCATGATATACTTTAGGTGAAAGCATGGCAGTCTGAAGACTATTTTCCAAGCTGGAATGTTATTGTTTTTTTAAAAAAAGAAAAATACGTGTACAGTACTTTTGTAAGTTAACCATCTTTGGGATCTCATCTGAGAAGTGATCGGTGTACTGTCAGAATTCACTAAAACTGTATTCTGGCAGGTTTATAGTATTTGTCCTGAAGGGCTATGATTTCTAGCTGTAGACTTCTACCTCCTCTATGACTTTTGAAAATAGCTCAGTTTGCATTGTATGTATATGTGTGCATGTCTGTGTGCGTATTTTCTAATTGCACATCACATCATTCACCAGATCAGAAACTTAAGATGAGAAATACCATCTTTCCTCTCTACACGTAAGCACTTTATTTCTGCTGTACCTTATAAATATTTTTTTCTTTTCTACTTCTTCTGTCCCTTTGTTTTCTCTTTCTGGCCCCTCATGCATTGTGTTTACTTTATTTGCTATCCTGTTTACCTCACTACCTGCTGTTTCCTCTCTTGACCTGAGTGTGCACTGGCCTGGTTGGGTGACTTGCTATATTCTTCATGTTACACTTTTTCACCTTCTTTTCCAAGGCTGGCCTTCTTTAACTTGGTACCCTCTTTATCTGTTGGCTATAAATCCCATCCCCTCAATAATGAAGCTGGGAATGATGGAAGTTGTGGTCAAACACATCTGGAGTCTGAAGAGCTTTAACACAAGGAAAGTTGATCTAAACTGCATTGAACTGCTTTTGATTATTTGGTTTTAGTTTTCTATTAAATTTGGTCTTTGTATTTTCGGGCTAAAATAAATTTGACTTTTTGTCTTCCTTTTCTTAAAGGTATGAGTGATGAAAAATGTTAATGCTTTTAAAAGCGATATTTCCTTTTTATATTGGTTGTAGAAGAGATAACTACAGTTTGCAATAGCCTTTTCATTTTACTTGTATAAGAAGCATTTATATTGTAAAGAATTATATTTATTTAGAATCATTTCTATTTTTCTCCCACAGACAATCAAATTCTCCTCCTCCTATCAGGCGGCGGCCAACTTGGAATAGATCTTCTTTGGTAACTATTTTGGCATGAGCTCAAGTGGCAAAAATTATAAACGTGTAGAGAAAATACTTTATAGAGTTATTCAGGTTATAAAAATGTAATTGTAATATAACAGGTTTTGAAAAAAAATTATAGAAGGGTTGATGTTAAGTTTATTCCATAAATAAACTGTCCAGTTGGAATGTTTTATTTTACTTTACTTTTTTTTAGCCAAGGCAGCACCCGTTTATTATGCCTCCCGTGCATATCCCGTGTGGAGACCATTTCACTGAAGCTCATAATTCACAAGGTACAATGAGAGCACAGAGATTTATTAAAACAACTCACAGTCTTGAATTAATTTTTTTTGTACAAAGGTAACAGTCATCTTTTTCATAAAGTTTGCAATACCTTAATCAAAATTTGTTGAAAGCCCACATTCCAGCAATAGGCACTAAGAGAGCCTAATGGGGCAGAATTAAATGACTTTAATCTTTGTTCAGTTCATCTGTCCTTTGCTAAAAATAAGTCTGCATCCGGGGTTTTGCCTTTCCCAGTTTGTGTAACATTCCCTCTATCAGGAAGGACAGAAGAAATAATGTCAATAAACCAGAACCAGACTAATGAGGAATCATGCCCTTTAGAAAGTCCTAAGATCACCTATATGTACTTTGATTTCCACAGCTTCTAAATAGACTTATAGTCAGCAGTGAATGAACACCACATCCAGAGCACCAGATGGGTATACAAAACGGATTTGCAAAGACACTTCCTATTATCAAGGAGGGGGAAAAGACATTCCTCATATACAAAGAGGAAATGGTGCACATCTGGAGCTTTCCTGTGTTAGCTATCTGTTCTTACAGGAAACTGTTAGATAGGAACAATGCTAATGCTTCTCTACCTGAAATGGCAGTGATCCAGAGTCCTTTTGCTTGCTGACATTGCTATTTCTAAATGTGATGAACTCCCAAACTGCCTTGGATTTCTTTTTCCATAGCCATCAGTAATGAGATTTTGCTTGCCAAATATAATTACTGTTGCTGAAACTGAGATACAGTCTGATGTTTCTGCATCCCCTTTTCTGTTGTATATTATTTCACTTATTCATTGTGTTTTCCATTCATTTCTGCTTCCCTTGCACACAGACAGCATTTTTCATGGAAATGAGGACATGTTTTACTATAGATCTCAGACCAGCTTGGACAGATGTGCAATGGACTTCAACTATTTGAATGGCAATGTCCCAAATGGCAGTGTGTGCAGTGCTCACAGTATGAACTCTCTCAACCATTCACAGAATTTCATTCAGGCTTCCCCAGTGTCTTCCAATCTCAGTATCCCTGGAAGTGACATTATGAGAGCAGATTACATCCCAAGCCATAGGCATAGTGCAATCATTGTACCTTCATATAGGCCAACACCAGATTATGATACTGTAATGAGGCAGATGAAGAGAGGAGTGATTCATACAGATAGCCAAAGCCAATCTTTGAGGAACCTCAACATTGGAAACACTCATGCTTACAACCAACCCAAAGACCTTGTATATAGCCAACCAGAGATTCAGGATAGACCTCCTTATACCATTGCATTTGGGCCTCAAGGCACTTATAAAAAGCATGTGGCTCCTTCTGAGCAAGTGAATCCTGTTAATACTTTACTTGCAAAAACAACAGCTAGTGCCATTTCCCACACAGTAAGTACTCCAGAGCTGGCCAATATGCAGCTCCCTAACAGTCAAAGGTGTGGCCCTGCACACATACTGAGGAACTATCTTTTCAGGCCACCACCACCCTATTCACACCCACGTCCTGCTACCAGCACACCTGACTTAGCGAGTCATCGCCACAAGTATGTCACTGGCAGCAGTCCTGACTTGGTCCCACGGAAAGTCCAGCTCTCAGTGAAGACTTTTCAAGAAGATAGTTCTCCTGTTGTCCACCAGTCACTTCAGGAAGTTAGTGAACCCCTTATGGCAGCCAAACATCATGCAGCGATCAACAAACGCCAGAGTTTGGAAGCAATAAGCAATATAATGCGTGAAATTGAAGCTATGGCTTTAAAAAGCCTGAATGCTCCCTTACCACACAGAACTACCTTACGCAGTGAGGTACAGCCAGAGGAGGTGGTGCAAAGAAGCCATGAGATTCAGCAGCTCCCTCACTATCATCACAAGAAGACTTTCTCCGATGCTACAATGCTTATCCACAGCAGTGAAAGTGAAGATGAGGAAGAAGCTTCAGAATCTGTGCCTTCTATGGCAGCACTCAGTGAAGGCATGGAGTACAGTGCCCAGCTGCAAGCTGTCTTGGCTCGAATACCAAACAAGCCTCCTCCTGAGTATCCTGGTCCCAGGAAAAGTATTAGCAATGGTGCCCTGCGGAATGATCGTATGAAGAATGTTTCACTAGCCGTGTCTCAAGCCAAGGTGATGAGACCAGGGCCTGCGAGAACAATAAGCAACTCTCGGACTGATCAGACCATGGTAAATGGGTCTTCCCTTGGTCCATCAATCTCTGAGCCAGACCTAACAAGTGTAAAGGAACGTGTCAAGAAAGAGCCAGTGAAGGAGAGGCCTGTATCTGAAATGTTCTCCATTGAGGACAGTATCATAGAAAGGGAAATGAGGGTGAGTACATTTTTTATCTAGTATAGGGATATCACTGAACACTAACCATATGTTACATTTGAAAAGAAATATCTGCAGTGCCATTAAAAAGAAGCCTCTCTTAAAGCTAATTTAAATTAAGGGCATATGCCTCTGTTTGAACATATGCGTTATTGCGGAAAAAGATTCAGATCCAAGAATGTCTCTTTATTAAAACTGCTGTCATAATCATATTGGCTAGAAACTTAATATAAAGTTTAAGTTTCTCACTGAAGCAAATAGAATTGAAAACTTTTTAACTGTGGTTTTCAGAAAGTTGGTATAAAAATAATTGGAATAGATAAATGGCTTATGGGCCCAGAGTCAGTATGTTTGATTGGCAGAATACTTGGAGTAGAACGTACTAGAATTTAGTGATGCTTGAGCAGATGGGAAGTCTGAATTAGTGAGAAGATAGAAAGAGACGTGTTGGATCATCACATTAAAGACATACGTAGGCCAACATTCTGTTCCTGTAGTAACCATCCAGATGCCACGGGGAAGTCCACAAGCAGGGCATGAGTGAAAGGCACCAACTTGCTTATATTCCCCAACAAATGATACCCAGAGTCATATTGCCTCTGATCCTGGAAATGGCATTATACTTGCCATAGCTAACTAAAGCCTTTTTTAAAAGCCATTCGACGTACAAAATCATTGTATGTTATAATGAATGTAATAGTTTAATTCTGTGCTGTATGAAGACATCTGTTTATCTTCCTCAGCTGGAAGCAGAGTCATTGATAAAAAACAAAAATGTGGAACTATTGATGTTTATACATTCACAGACTGAACAACAAAGCCAACATGTAGGTGATGCATGGTGCCTATGCTGAGAAACATCAATTTTGTCTTCAAGCCAGGGAACATTTTTATACAGCTCCTCCCTAGTTCATCATTCCTTAGCTTATGTTGTTTCCGGGTCATCCAATAATTAGACCTAAATTGATTTGGAAATTCCCCAGAGGTGGTTATGAATTGGTAAGTTTTAGGGGTTACAAGAGCAGTTTTCCTTGAGGCTTCAGCATCCAGCCAGATCACCTAGATTTGAAATGCAACTCTTTGGTATGAAACTATAAGTCAAGTTTAATTATTGTATAATTACTATATAAATAGATCAGGTGAATGCTGAACAATGTTTGGGAATTCTTTTGGAGCTTACATACAAAGCTATGAATCATGTATCTGAAAGGTAGAAACAGACTATTGACAAGATGCAAGAAGTCAAGTGAGGCATTTCATGGTCCCTCTCCACTTCCTCATGAACATCGCCCTTCCTTTTGTCAATTGAGGGAGGTTCAGAAAGGTATTCATGAAGTATCGTAAGAAGATCATTGATGGCACTTCTGGTTTTGAACCTACCTTTAGTAGTAAACATAAATGGGAGTGGGAGAAACAGAGATCCCATTTTACATTTCACAGTTCTGTTTTACTGGGTATGAACCCTTTCCATTTGGCCTTTTTGGTGGAAATAGGGTATGTGGGAGAGGAGAGGGGGAGTTTTATTCAGTATATACTTGATAGATCCCATTGTTCCAATTTCAGCATAATAATATACCAACAATCTGAGTGTTGTGTATGATTTTTGTTGTGTTGCTTATTCTCTGGCTAACATTCACATAAACAGAAACTATGAAAAAGAGAGGACTGTATTTGATGGCAAATCCTCTGTACTGTAGGACTGTTCTTTTGAAATTAAACTTCTGTATTTACAATATATCAAAATTTACCTCCTTCCCAAAGGAAATAATAGGAAGTTTAGGAAATGTGTTTGGGTTTGTTCTGCTAATGGTGATCATCTGCACTCCTCAGTTGGTACTGTAGATTTTGTGAGAGATTAAAAAGACATTCCAGCATTCTACTGGCATTATTTCTAATCACCCCGAGATGAAAGCATGCCTTTTCTTGCCAAAAGTATCTAGAGAAACAGAAGATGGCAGGCCTGGAGGCCCAGAAGAGGCCCTTAATGTTGGCAGCACTCAATGGTCTCTCAGTTGCTCGAGTTCCAGTGCCTGAGGATAGCCAAGATGAGGGAGCCAAGGTGCCAATGGATGAGCGGGTAAGAAGAGGACTTTTAAAACAAAGCATCCTTTGGGGGAGGATTCTGTCAGCAACAGTTATTCTTAAAGAATTAAAAAATAATAATCAGGCAAACCTACAATATACTCTTGTTAACATCACTGTAAAATTCTCTGCATGACACTACTACCCATGTGAGGTTGTGTAAATCTTGCTCCAGGAATGAACCTATGTGCAGATAGTTTCTTTCATTCTTTCTTCTAAATTGCGAGTGCTAACATACTTAGCTTTTTCCCTTGCTTGTCGATTGTGTCCTTTTGATAACCTCTAGGGTAGATGACACTGAGAAGGAGTGACGTCTAGACCTGGACTCAAAACTTGGTCACCAACACTTCCCCACTATTAATTCAACATGTATTAGTTAAACATGTTAACCATTATTCCACATCGTTTTAAGTTACACAGTGCACTAGCCCTAAACCCTGATTTACAATAAGCAGTAGTTTTGTTCACATTGCTGATACCTTATTGTGTCTAATTGCGATAGCTCAGACACTATTCTAATAGCTAGGCTCCTACCACATTCTGAACCTTAAATTCTACCCAGCCTCATTTGAGCCAAGGCTAATATTTGTGCAAAACCACAAATTCAGTATTTGTCGTAGTAGCATTCTCCATAAACACTGATATGTAAATAGATGTAAACATTCTGTATGCAGATGAAAACATTTTAAAGCCTTTTGTTAAATCCTGATTAGTTGGACAATCTGAATCTACAGGCAAACGAATCAAAATGAACTGTTAGATCTCCGATCAGATTTCAAGCCAATAGAAATTTCTATGTCATTGGATTTTGTGGGATAAGCAAAGGAATTTAAATGTTTAAAATGTCTGCTCTTTTCTTTCCTAACCCAATAGCTGACTGGGGAGACAGGGGTTATTGTTTCTAGGTTTTCATTCTTTTGAATTGCCCTTTGGATACCAGGAGAAATTATCAGAAGTTTTGGAGTACATTTTGTCAGTAATCTTTATTTTTATTTTCATGAGGATTGGAAAGCAGCACATTCAGCTATAAATTACTCCAAAATACCTAATGAACTACTGGTTTTTGGAAAAGCAAACGAATATTTCAGTATGATGTGAAGGAAGCACCACATTATATTGATTGGCTGATCTTGGAAAAAACTAAGCAGAGTCAGCCTTAGTACTGGGACAGAGTCTACCAGGAAATACCAAGAATATGGGCTAGATTAGAAAGTTAAAAAGAATCCCAGAAAAAGTCAAAGCCAAATGACTCCTGTATTGTTTCCAAGAATCTTTTATCTATTATTTTTTATTTAAAATTGTATACTGCAATTGTCTGTTTTTAATTGCTTAGTTGTTTTTATTGCACTATATTGAGAACTTCCCCGAGTTCCTCAGGAGAGTGGCGGTATAAAAATCAAATAAACAAACAAACTTGTAGTTGTGACCATAAAGTCACTGAAAGTCAAGCATAATTCTATTTGATTGATTGATTGATTGCCCACCACAACGCTCATGGATTCTGGGTGGCGCATAACATACTAAAACCCATACAGAAATAAAACAATCCAAGACAATAAAATTGAGTATAACAACTGACAGCAGCCCTATAAAACATTCAACCCCAGTTGTAATCTTAGGGACCCCATGCCTGGGTACATAGCCAGGTTTTTAACAGCTGGTGAAAACTTGGTGGGGCCAGGGATACCAAACCTTTGGGGAGAGATCATCCCAATAGGAGGGTGCTGCCACCGAGAAAGCCCTTCCCCTCAGTCCCACTCAATGACACTCTAGAGGTCTAACAAGCTACTATTTTGTGAAATTAGATTTTTAAAAAGATGTTAAGAATCAACTGCTATAACAGTTGATGGCAGTAGCACTGAGAGCTTAATAGAGAGAGTTTCTCAGTTGGTATTTAGGTCTCACAACTCAGAACTACCTTTTAGACATTCTCTTTTCATTCACATATTCTACGGGAAATGGTAGTGCAAAATCCTGAGGAGAAAACTGGAAGAAGGAATGGTGTTCACTGAGTATGATCAGATTCCAAAGAAGAAGGCAGATGGGATCTTTATCACAGCAATGCTTCCTGAGAACACCGAACGCAACCGTGTCAGAGAAGTCATCCCATATGAGGAGAACCGAGTGGAGCTGGTTCCCACCAAGGAAAACAATATGGGCTACATCAATGCATCACATATAAAGGTAATGAAAAGCAAGCAGTGTGCTCTTGAAAGCAATTGTGGCTTCAAGAAGTTGACTTAAACTTGAGCAGGCAAAATTACAATCCATGCTGAGATGCAGACTGAACAGGCAATCCGCTTCTAAATCTCACTGTTTTGGCCTTAGGTTGTAATTATTGCTCAAGATTTACACACTTTTTTTAAAAACTGGAAAGTGCATTTTACATATTTATTAATATAAAGTGTAATCGTATACTTTGAGTTGAGCTCCAGTCCTAGTTGATAACATAGGCACAGGATTTTATTATATTCTTAATTTGTATGGGTGAAAACCATTGTTGTTTTAGGCCAATGATTGATCCTGTGGTATAATGCACAGTATAAGTCTCCCCTGAATGTGGAGACAGTCTCTGAGACTTCTAGAATGAGGCATTTTTTTCATTGTTGGTCTAAATAATTTTTAAATCTTATACCTTACTGCAAGATAGTTCTCTTTGAGTTCTCAGTAACAGTTTGGTCATAATTTGCCACACTAAAAACCCTTGTTGAGTCAACAGCCTTTCTAAATGAGACTCCTGTCAGATTTCTGCCAAAAGACCTGGTGGCTAGAAGATATTGGGTATTTTTGGCACTATTTGCCTTAGCTTGAATGACTGATTACTGAATGAAACATTTTCCATCCATCTATGGGAGGAGAAACCGTTTTGGAAAGCATAATTTCACCCCGTGAGGTGGCAAGGGCCAAGAAAGAATTCTCCCCAGCCAGTTTTAAAACCTCATATTTCATCCGGTGTATCAGTACTGGACATGCACAAATTGTTCTGTAGCACATGTCAGGACATGTGCTGATCTTCAGTCATGTTCAGCTGTGTGTGCTGCCAGGATGTTTCTTTTCTGCACTCCAAGTGGCTGTGGCAGAAGCCAAGCAGATGTTCCTTTGCTCAGGAGGTGAAGCTACATCTGTGATTATTATTCTTTTTACCTCAGTCATACAGCAAGTGGTTTTCTCCCATTTATCAATATTTAATATTCTACAGTCAGGACAATAGAATGCCTCCACGTTCCAGGTAGGGCTCTCCCTCTTGACCATTTATGGATTTTTGTTCAGGCTCTCTGCCAGGAGGCTGAAAATCCCAATCAAAGCTAGGCTTCCCTAATAAATACAGAACAAATATATAAACACTCCTTCTGATAAAATCTTGTCCTCTTCTGCCAGCCTTTGGTTAAGTTGTCTGCATTTTTTTATAATCCAGGTTGTCAAATATTCCATCTTCATTTACTAAAAAACACTCAGTGTTCAAGGTGTTTACTCGCTAGCCCCACCCTCCCAGTCAATGCATAACTTTCTGTTCTTTCAAACTGAAACATACAGGTCCTGCTTTTAAATAGAATTTCCAGGATAGTTTTAGTCCAATGATTTAATGTGCGGCGCTGCTATCGAGGATTATGTCAGTGAGGAAAAAATATGTACAACAAAATGTCATTTTGTGTGGAAATGCCGAATATCAATAAGCCCTATGTAATGCCCCTGTCACTAAATGAGCAAATGTGCTTGGTATTGAGATATTGAATGGTATTAAAAAATTTTCTGTGCCATTATCATTATAGCTGACATATATGATGTTATATTTCTTGTTCTATGAATGTTATCATTATAGCTGACATATATGATGTTGTATTTCTTGCTCTACCAATGTTTTAACTA